>QFEM01000184.1:0-58072 GCA_003316205.1 Boletus bicolor
TGTCTTGCGACGACGAATAAAATGAGGAAGGGGCAAAAAGGGCCGCACGAGCGGTGAGGAGGACTGTGCGAAGGGAAGGAAAAAGGGAAGTGCCGCTTACCTACGCTCGTCCGAAGACTATACTCTGTGGCTGCCCTCGTGCCTCAGTACGTCACAGATTCGCACGTAAATTACGCGAATAAGCGACTCGGACCGGAAAACCTCAAAATTTTAAGAATTCGTCCCGGTTGGATTATTTTCTTTGTACCCATCTCAACGAAAAATTTAATAAAAGTAACAAGGCAGACCTCCTGAATTCGCACCAAGTAAGTTAGTATTTATTTTCCGGTTTTTGAGGGCTGGTGGGTTGACTTTGTAGTGCGGGTTTGGTGCAGGTCGCCCGATGCATCTCAGATATCATGGCCATGCGGCGTTCGCCGTCATTCATGCTACGTTGTGGAGAACATGCGCTTTTTCGTCCTCCCTTTCATCTCCCTTTCACTCACAACAACTCCGGCTGCGATTGACCTACATTTGTAACCATCCAGATATTCGCCTTTTAGTGTTCCCGAACCGATCTGGCGCAGATCTTCCTGGCCAAAGACACCTGCTGTTGCCGTGCGACCAATAAAAGCCTATGACAGCCGTGCGCAACAATTTCTTTGAGAAGTGTCTGATTCCAAGATTTTGTGGACATGATCAATATGTCGGGTCCATTGAGCGAATAAACCGGAGCGGGTATACTTTCTGGGCATCGCAGAGATCTTGTTGACTGTTTGACGCGATCAGGCCGACGCTTTGACGGGATTTGAGGTATAAATGCAGTCCATTTCCTCCTCTCCAGGAAAAACCACCAACCTTGGACCATGGCCCGTTCAAACTCAAATCCATACCCCTTATCATTCCCGAACGAGGTCCAACAAACGCAGATATCCTCGTATTCGTCTCTTGCGAACGCGCTCGGCACAGATCCTGAATACGCAAATCAACAGAGACGGAGATCCCTTCTGACAAAATGTGACGTGGTCACCGACACCCAGGCCACCTACTTCAATGGACCGCCTGTCAGTAACCCCTCGTATCCATATCCGGCACGCAACGTCGTAAATCCTGGTACATACCGTGCAAGAATACCGTTATCAATGTCGAACGGAAGGTGCCCAAGCAACGCGAGCATCGTAGGTGGCGAGAATAACGATCAGAAGGATCTACCAAGGTTTTCATCATGGTATGACCGCTTGCCACAACCTTTTTTCATGAAACCGGACAAACCCTATGGGTACCAAGCTGGAGTCGAGTTTTCTGCGATCCATTTCCTACCCAAGGAGAATAAGGAGCCTTATTCTCTCCGGGATCTGTTGACCATGGACACTATGCCAGACTTAGTGGCTGGAGATTTACCCATACTCGCCCAAAATCCTGATCGTTGGATTAAGATCAAGTTGATTGTATGACGCCCATCTCCTTTGGGGCACGAGGTACTTACCATGCACATCGGATAGTGGCCTGGCTATTCACGCTATCCGTTTGAGAAACGAATACCTATCAAACGAGGTGCCCCTTTGACGCCAACCTTGTTACTAATGACGCTCGCACATCATATAGACAAATTCGTAAGGTGGATTCAGGTATGCTGCCTGCCCTTAAAAGACCGGCTCTTTCCGATTGTTTGTCCTTTTCCACAGAATGAGGGTGCCGTCGTTGAGCCTGGTCAAGAACACTGGACAGTCACAGAAGTGCCAGATGGTGCTTCAGCGATGTGGAAAGACTGCGTCATTACTTCTCTGGAACACCGAAGGGGCAGTATCTGGCAGCCGGAGATTTATTATCTGAGAAGATGATGACCACGTCTCAGCCAGTTGGTAAGTGCAACCGTCATTTAATGCATGTATTCGTGGGATCTGTTATAAAGTAAGCCTGGAGCCTGACAATGTGTATGCATCTGCCCTTGCGACACGGAAAGTCTCGATGACGTACTTGGGCCGGATCTTTCTTCTCCGCGCATTGCATAGTGTGGTGGGCAGCTTGATGCTTATCAGAGGTAAGAAGCGAAGGACGAAAAAGTAGACCTCGGACGGACTTGGAGTTATATCTCCACGACAGCATTTGAGGAGGATTGACGCTCGATGGACATCTCTGCTGCGAGTCGCGAGATCTCAGAGAATGCTGCTTTGAGGGAATCCAAGTCTGCGTCGAGGCTCTCGGCGCGGTTTTTCATCTATTATAGGCAAGTCGAAACTGGAGGAACGGAAAATGTAGTTTTGCATACCGTGGCGATGGTGTCACTTGCTGCGATGAGCTCGTGATGATGACCGTACACGAGAGACTGTCGTTCGCTATCTAGTTGCCGTATCTCTTTTTGCAGTCTCAGTATCTCACCGCCATACAAAACAGAAGGTCCACCTGTAAGAAGCTCATTCTCGCGCTTAAGTAGGGCAGGAAGAGAAGACGTCGTGATTAACTGATCGTAATACGTCTTGGCATCGAAAGCAGGCGAGTCTGACACGACAACATCAATACCGAATGGAGTGAGGTGACGTGTAGACATACCCATGTTCATTGGGTCATTACTCTTTCCGGGAATTGGTAGCGGTGGTCCTACTCCGAGACCATAGTGTTTCCTCAACAGATCCATCGCGCGTGTCTTCGTTGCTGGTCCAGGAGGTGTGAGCGTCCCTTGTGAGGTTGACTGACCGAGTCCGGAACTTGGGCGGTGCGGGAAGGAAGCTGGAGGGCTCATCGAGCGGAGCGGCGAGGAAACTGCCCGTTGTGTCGACTGCCTTCGTTGCTTGGTCGGCGAGGACATTCTGGCAAGAAACAACAGATACGCCGACTTGATGCCGACAATGATTATGTCGCGATCACGTGTCCCGACGCGGTGTGATCGACTCATGGCGGCGCACACACTTGCTCTACGACCACACACATGGCTGCTGACGACTGGCTGGTTGCTGATAGCGAGGACGAGGGTACGTTCACCCAACTACCACCAGTTGATGGATCCGGAACGTCAGCAGCAACCCGCTCCGTCGTCGCGGGTAATTTCACCTCGTCCGACGGTAAGCTCCATTGTCGTACCGATGTTCACCATTTGATAACAACTATATCAGTAATTCAGACGGCTGTCTTCTCTTCGGATCAACTACGTACTCCTCAACGAGGTCGTCAGTCCCCCTCAACGTTGGCAGACGAGTCCCTCTTCACCCCACCCACAGGCGGGGTGGACTCTTCCATCGGTAACTTCACGAATGCACCTTCAACCTCTGGTGTGCCATCTGCAGTTCCCCACAAGCCACGGCCAAGGCCCCGAGTAGTGATGAAGAAAGTCGTGACTTCCGATCACAATGTCGACGTAGCGAGCACATCATTCTCTCACAGCAGTGACTCTCCCATCCCAGCAACGAGGCAAACTATTGACAGCTTTCATCCTGCAACCGCCACGTCGCTCGGTCTTTCCGAGGCTGTCGACGATACATTCTCGTTCGACATCGCGGAGCGTGCCAAGATGCGTTCGAGAACAGCTAAAAAACCCATACATCCCCCATATCAAATGAATGAAGTTATTGAGCTGACATCGGACGAGGATGAGCTTGCTTTGAAGCCCATGAAGCGCCAGAAGAAACAGGGAAACCCGGTCCCAAATCCCAAAGTTCAAACAAAGCCACGGCCAAAGCCCACACTGAAAGTCAAACCTGCAGCTGTATTGCCAGGTGGTTCTCCATCGAGTCGAACTGTGATCCGGGACCTTCAAGCACCACCCGCACAGCGCCCGCCCTCTTCTCAGCTGCCCGCGTCAACATTACCTACCATCCCACCATCAACACCACCCCAAGGTCGCGAGCTCACCCCCCTGTCCTCTCCCGTATATACCCGGAAACGCAAGAGGATCCGTTCCTCGATTGCTGACGATGACGATGAAATGGATATCATCGGTGGCAACCCTACCGGGGTTTCACCATCGTTCACAGGGCCTCCGCCTTTCTTCGTCCCTTCTTCATCCTCAGTGCCCACGGATTCCGGAGTTGAACTTCCTCCTGTTGAATCACTCAGTGGTCGAGGTAAAAAGAAACAGGTATCATCTAGTAAAAAGGGAACCCGAACGAAGACGCAGAATAAAGGAAAGAAAGGAAAGCAAGTGGCGATATCCAGTGCCGTCAATGAAGCGGTCGAGGAGTCTGCAAGGATAACCAAGGAACTTTCTACTACAGCTACGCACCACAGCTCAAGCTCTGCAGAAGAACGCCACTCTCAAGTGGTTAGAAAGTCCGCCGTGACGGAGAAGGCCTTGGAAAAGCAAACTGTAACGAAGAAGGGAAAGGCTAGGGTAATTGATTCATGCGAGGAAGAAGACGAACCGGTGCCTCCGTCGAAGTATAATACAACTCATACGCCACCTGCAGGTGAAGGAGAGGATCAAATAAGAAAGGCACGCGGACTGTCCTTTCCACGTCATTTTACTCATGCATATGATCCAGGAAGCCTTGCGGTCAGATCTCGACCCCCCAAAACAAGATCCGCCCCCCGAGCACAATTCAATGCCTGGTCTCCAAGTTCGTGGCTCTTCAGCCAAACCCAAGTTGACCTCCATGTCTGAGCTCATTCGGCGTGTGAACTCGCAACCAAGTTCACCTTTTCCTAATGGGTCCCGAACATATTCCCCTTTTCTGAAATCTTCCCGGACAATGCTCTCGAGAATTGCCCCCCTTCATCCAAATCGTCGGACTCCGCCGCCCCCACTGCCCCGCCCACCACCGCCGAAGAAGAGCAAGAAGCAGCTCGAAATGGAAGAGAGGATCGAAGAGGAGTTGGCCGATACAATCGATGGATGGTCTTGCCTTACGGACGAAGAGAGAAAGGCTCTACGAAAAGCGAGGATTGATGCCGAACTGGGTTTTGAATAGTCAAGGTGGTGATGGCTTTATTTCATCCAATGCGGGGCTCACACACCTTTTGGACGCTATCGGGCCTAGCTTGCACTGTTAAACTCATATGCATCCAATAACTTTTATTCGTAATAGTGTTGAGGTTCCGCAAGTTCCTCAGTGACCCTTGATTCTCATTCCCGGACTGATTCGTAACTATCCACATCGATTCTCCTGCAGTATCGTAACATAAATGATTGTGTAACATACAGGTGAAGTGAATTACACATGCCACTTGCTAGTGTTGTTCGACCCCCGCTCTCAATAGGTTCCCCTCAACAAACGTTGGAGATAAGTCCCAGGATTCTGCTCTTGCACTCCTTCAGTCTCGGGTCGTCGAGCTCCTCAAACTTTGGCACAGCTTCCATCAACCTCGCATCCGGAAATTCCTCCACTACTCCCTTGGCTGTAACCTCACACGTCCTTTTCCACTCAGTGCCCCTGAAATCCCTTTCCCCCATCTGCGTTACCACCACTGCCACCTTCAATTTCCTTTCGCATAAGTCGGCATAAATCTTGTTATAGTTCTTCCAGTGGTCTTTGACCCTGATCTTCTTCGCGTCGATACAGAGCAGAACGAGGTTGACTCTGGGATCTTCGCCGCGTAAAAGCTTCTTCAACTCACGCTCGGCATTCGGCACGATCCCGACGAATCTGAGAAAGCGAGTGGGTACCGCTGCCTGCTCCGATGCCTCATTGAGCCCCCTAGTGTCCCAGATATAATATCTTGTACCCCCTTCTACCACCTCGTATTGAATGGTTCTGGTGGTGCATGGTCTAACGTTATTGTTCACTTCAGCTTTTTCCTCGCCTTTGAGTACATTCACTAAAGTGCTCTTCCCGACCCCAGTCATGCCGACGAGGGCAACGTGCAAGGTGCGTTGATTCGATCTCTTCGCGCGAGGGTTAGCCTCGAGAAATGCCAGGGACGAATATAGAACTGACCGACATCTTCCAACTTCAGTAACAGCCGTGGCGCTTTCCAACGTAGTGCGTGAGTAACGGTGGGATGCGTGACTGGGATTGCTTGATCCTTGCGTCCAGAAGCGTGATATCCTATATATCGTGCAGCAAGCCATCTTGTCATCACCATGCGGATCCCAGCAGGCTGTGCCACGCCCCGCCGCAGCTGGCTGGCTGGAGATGGCTATCGACCCTCCTGATTGTCACTATCGTCTACTACACGTTTCACTTACAACTTGGGACTTTCAACGGCTCGAAAATCGCACTTTGCAGGCACTAGTATATACAATATACATTCCTATTAGTGCATATATTGTCAAGTACTTGGGAGAGATCAAAATCGAAGTACCGAACGTGCCAGCGTTTACCCGACTCGGTATCGACTGGGAACAAAGTGAATCACGTCCTACCAGATAGCCGAAAGATGAGGTCTTTGAGAGCCAGAGAGTTTTCCATGTACTCCGGGGAAGATCTATCTCGGTATTTTCGCACCATCAACAGGAGATCATTGGTGTTGTCGAGTCCAATCCCCAATTCCAACTCTCCGAGCTGATCCCTGCACCTCTTTTCCCACTCCTTTGCGAAGCCCGGGGTCATCTGGGTGATCACGACCACCGGTTTGACCCTCTTGTCGCAGTACTCGACATAAACTTTGCGAAAATGCTGCCAGTGGATCGGAACATCTATCTTCGAGGCGTGAATACACCACATAAGGATGACGATGGAAGCAGATCGTGATTGTTCTCCATCGTTCAGATCATTAACGCGCTTTCGACAAATATTTCTGAGATCGCGTTCAGGCTGGCGTTTGGAGAACAGCCCGAAACCTTGCTGACGAAGCCAATTGGCGGCCGTGTCCATGAGATTCGGATGATCCACCGCCTCATCGAGGCCCCGTGTATCCCAGAGGCTGCATTGTAAGGTTGTTCCCTCGACTTCCAGTGGTGCTGTGTGCACAGTAGTCTCAATGGGACAAGGTCTAACGTCGTTCGATACTCTGGCTGCTCGCGTTGAGCCGTCGGTAGCACCAGTGATCATGTTGATCAGAGTGCTTCTCCCGACACCAGTTTGGCCAGCCAAGAGAATGTTGATGTTACATCCTCCCTTGTCCACGGCAATCTGCTAGAGTGGGGGTCATGTCACTCTGGGACATCGAAAAGCCTGCTACTTACGTCCGCCGGGGCCACACTGAGTTTATCCGGGTACATCTTGGATGTGAGACGTAGTCATCAAGGGCATTGCGGAGTGAATGCTTTATAACTCAACGAAGTTGTTTGCACACGAGGCAGATGCCCCCAGATATATCTATACCATCGCATCCATCGATGGCGACGCGTGGATGCTGTCCCGGCATAGTAAGAGACGGCAAGGAATCGAAAAAATTACCTCCGAATATGGCATTACAAGTATAGTTGAAACGTTGCTGCCAACAAGCCGTTGCCCTGCGTCGCTGTCCCGAAAACTTGGAGGGAAATCGAAAGCTGTATTCAAATTGTGGAATTAGGGGTTGCGACCCCTTTGATTACTTGTAGGTGTGACCACGCAACAAGATTCTATGTCACGCAATTCGATAGGCTAGTGGTTGATTGTAACGCAAGGTTCACTACTCCATTTTGTACATCTGCCGGGGCAGATCCAAAGGGTCTGCGACCTGAAGGGAGGTGACAATCATCTATTTTTACACTATACATCCTCCCCGACCGTCCATCCCATTTAACATCGCTCGTATCAAAATGCAAAATGCACTCGGAATACAAGACATGATGACAAATATCTCTACTTACGGCTCTTAAGAAGTTAGGGAGGGAAACTAAAATACATTTAAAAGCGACCACAGAGCCGCAACCCTCTCAGGAAAAATTGGAGACAAGTCTCAAAATCTTGCTCCTGCAGTCTCTTGTGTCCTCAAGTCTCTCGAATGTTGGCACAGCTTCAACCAACCTTGCGTCAGGAACCTCTCCCACCACCTCCATTGCCATATCCTCGCACGTCCTCCTCCAGTCCGTGTCCCACGTATTCCAATCCATCCGAGTCACCATCACCGCGACCTTGATTTTCCTTTTGCAGAATTTGACGTATATCTTGGCATAGTTCTTCCATTGAGCATCGACTCGTATCTTCTCCGCCTCGATACAGAATAGTATGAGGGTGATCTTGGGATCTTTTCCGCGCAAAAAATTCCGAAGCTCGTGATCTGCGTCGGGAAGCACTCTGAGGAGCTTGAGGAAACGAACAAGGGACCCCTCGCTTCCTGTTCCCAAGCCTCATTCAAGCCCCTCGTGTCCCATAAAGTATATCTAACCCCCTCTTCTTCTATGTCATAGCGATCGGGTTGGGCGGTACACGGCGTGACGTCGTTGGTTACTTGGGCACGGTTTGAGCCACTGAGCACATTCACTAATGTGCTCTTCCCCACCCCTGTCATGCCAACGAGGGCGACATGTTTAGAGGGTCCATTCTATTCGTTGATGATGCTTAGAATCAAGAATTCGAGGGACAAAACGCAACAGACCTTTGGTGGCATTGTCCTACTACAAATCTGAATAAATATGGGCGGGTGTAAGTAGGCAAGGTGAGTATTACTCTCTCAGGGTTAGGGAGTTTTGAGGTTACTTTGATGTGTCGAAATCTACTCGAATCGTGGCTGATGTCGTGCTCATACCACGATGCACGCCACAGTGGAAGCCTCGCTCGTCAATGCATCATGCCCTTCAAGGGGCGATCATTACCAATGTCTCTTTTACAGCCTCGAGTAGATTTAAATTTATGTAAATGGTATGTATGTGAAGAAGCGCTCTGTAAGTAGGCGACTCGGCCTGTAGGCAATGGGGAAGATGTAATCTGCTTTCGAAGGCTATTAATTAACGTTTCGTGAGCTTGTGAGCCTGGAAATGAGATCTTTGAGAGCCTGAGAATCCTCGGTGTACTCAGTGGAAGATCGATCTTTGTACTTCCTCACCCTTAATAGGGGAACATCCACGGTATTGGACCCTTCGCCCAGATCCAACCTCTGGAGCTGATTACTACATCTATCCTCCCAGCCAGTTGCGTTTGGAGCCATTCGAGTGATCACTACCACCGGTATGGCCTTTCTTTCGCAATACTCCACATACACTCTGCGAAATTGTTGCCAATGGATTGGAACATCGATTTTTGTGGCGTCAATACACCACATGAGGATTGGTATAGCCAGCCTAGTCCGGTCACGAAGAGTTTCTTTCAACTCGCGCGCTTGCTGGAATGCCAGCTGGCGAATTCGGTCCACTATCTTGGTCATCCACCCTCGGTCATGGGTATCCGCTGCTTCATCAAGGCCCCGTGTGTCCCAGATTCGACATGGAAAGCCTGTTTCCAACGACGTTGAATAAGAAGTAGTCTGTGTGGTGCACGGACGAGCATCGTTCGACACCTTGGCTGCTCCATCTGTGTTATCTGGAACACCCCTGATCATGTTGATAAGGGTGCTTTTTCCGACGCCTGTCTGGCCAACGAAAAGGACATCGATTTCGACACTGGGCTGAAAGGATCGACGGTATTACTACGCTATCAAACGACGAAGTCACCGACTCACTGGCACCTCCGCCATTCTGGCTGCCGGAAGCAGGAAATTCTGGATACTGAATGTAAACACGTATTTGTGCGTTCGGTGTGGTAAAGGGTGGCCGTGAAGCAAGAACTTTGTAGCTCCAGGTTGTCGCCAGTTATCAGTCGTGCACGAGGCAGATCCATATCAGCGATGATTGTACCAGCGCTCATATTCCGGTGCTTGCACTGTGCTACATTTGGAGATGTTTGTTCTTCCCAACATGGTGGCCGAATCCCATGCCATGGCCTGTGCGTTAATCTTGGATCGTTTCGCTGGTGCAAGTGAACCTTTACATGTTACATTGCAGCCGCAGTACCACTGAGTAGCTGTGCAGCGAACCAATAGTTCCAACACGTCTCCGTTGTTATTCCCGATCCGTTGATATTACTAGCATTTCAACGCCGAACCGAGCAGTCCAGACACATTGCGGCCCAGAATATGGCTCTTCCTTACCTTGCCAGCGCTTTCGACACCTTGAAAGACCAGGCCAAAGATGCAATTTGGGCACTTTCTTCCTGTCTCTGCCAGCAATCTGCCAGGATTAAAATTAACGGTCGAACATGTCAGTATACAGTGGTCGCGTTGTCAGCAATTTGATCTGATTGTCATGCATCGTTCCGGTTTACTGACAATACCTCTTTGGTAGTCAATATCATCAAGGTTCTCGGCGAAGGTGGATTCTCTTTTGTCTACCTTGCTCAGGATGAAACTAGTGGGGTGAGCACTTATCTCGAAATGTTCTCGTTATCTTGATATGTCATTATTCAGAGGCAATTTGCCCTCAAGAAAATAAGATGTCCCACTGGCTCAGAAGGTGTAAAGGAAGCCATGCGGGAAGTTGAGGCCTACCGGCGTTTCAAGTGAGTAACCATACGACCCTTGTTCTTAATTCTCAATGGTGATATGACTTCAGGCATCCAAATATCATACGGATACTGGTGGGTTTCTTTACACGCCCAACGCTGATGTTACCTAAGTGAAACGCTATTAGGACTCTGCAGTTGTTCAAGATCCCGAAGGTGAAGGTCAAATTGTGTATCTCTTCTTACCTCTGTACAAGGTTCGCCTGCATTGTAACCCAATTTATTTTTCTAACGCACCGTCAAGCGTGGAAACGTCCAAGATGCCATTAACGCGAATGTTGTAAACGGGAAACATTTCTCAGAAAGAGACATCGTTCGCATATTCAAGGATACATGCGAAGCTGTTCGTGCTCTACACGATTACCACACGACGTCTGGCTCGCAATCACAGTTTCGCCCAACGTCTTCCCGGGATTCTGTGCCATCTACTTCCCGCGTGCATCATTCGAACGACCACCACTCTGACGATGAAGAGGGTGACGAATTGCTATCACATCCCGAAGGTAACGGTGACTCATCCGTTAACGTACCCCTTGTGAGGAAGCATCGGGCGGATGTGGAAGACGACGTATTCGGTGACGACGACGAGGTTTCGAAAATACCAGATCTACAAAATGGAAATTCGGAGCCCGGGAAAAGTGAACATGTACCATATGCTCACAGAGATATCAAACCCGGGTGAGTCTTTCAGTAGCTTTGGCTCTCCGTTTACTGAGGGATCTTGGGTTAGGAACGTCATGATCGCTGACGATGGCGTGACACCGATACTCATGGACTTTGGTAGTGCAATGAAAGCCAGAATCCCCATAGAGACCAGGTCGCAAGCCTTGCTGCAGCAGGTAAAGCGTCCAGTTGATTCTACTGCAGGGTCTTATTGGTTCCGCTGCAGGACATTGCGGCTGAGCAAAGTACAATGGCTTACAGAGCACCAGAGCTTTTTGATGTCAAAACAGGCATAACTCTGGACGAGAAAGTTGATATTTGGGTAAGGTCCCCCATTTCACGCAAGTCATGATACGCTCAGTTTACCAGTCACTCGGTTGCACGCTGTTTGCAATGGCATATTCACATTCTCCATTCGAGAACACTCAAACCACCGAACAGGGTGGATCCATCGCTATGGCTGTTCTGAATGCGCAGTACAAGCATCCAAGTTCAGCCTATTCTCAAGGCTTGAAGGACCTTATTGACAGTATGCTAAAAGCGAACCCCAATGAACGGCCAAATATCCACCAGGTGTGTGCTACATTACCAATTTCAAGAACCCGAACGAACTTGATTGCAGGTCATCCAGTCGACCGACAGGGTATTGCAATCTTTGATGTAGATCAGCACTTACGATAATCCATCTTTGAGGATTCGTTTTTCAATGGTAGATTTTATTGCAGGAGCCATCTATGCAATCTATATGCCTCATGGGCTGGACGCCCACTAGGTTACAGTGGTTTGTTGCCTTTGACTGTGCTTCTGAGCCTAGACCCGAGAACCGACTTTTTACTGTTACTTGAAGTCTTAGTGCGTGAAGCTGATTTCGCTGTCGCGTCCCGAGTCTCCATGATAGTGCCAGTAGAGGTCTTACTTTCCAGCTTTTGCTTCTTCCGGGTCTTTCCTCGTTGCGATACTGGTGAGCTCCGCAAGTTCACCTTAGATGGAGTGGTAGGTCTTGTTTCGTCAGTCGTTGAGAGCTTTTTCAACGCCTTCTTTGCCATCGCTTTCGCTTTGAGTTCTTTATGACGTTTCCTCTTCTCGCGTATGGCTGCCTGTTTGACTTGCTACGAGATGGTACTGTGTCAGAATCTCGGGTTTATGAAGAACAGAGTCCTTACGCGTTTCAATGCTCGCTTTGATTCTCCCCTCTGCACTTTAGATGCAGAACGGATTGCTCTGACGAGTTCCCAGGCATTGCTGCGCGGGTCTGCATCAGCAGAGAGTAGTCTGAAGTGCTCAAAACGTCGCTTGTGTACCTGCATGAATCGGGACTCGGTAAAACTTCGTCAGAGGTCCCGCAGAGATCTACATACGTTTGCATTCTTATGCGCAGTGGCCATTCCCGCGTTTTTTATGAGTTTTCCCTTGCACAACACGCACCCGTGAACAGGTGGGTCCAAAGAAATGAGGTAGATCGGATCTTTCAGAGCCTCAGTGACCGAGATTGGAACATCCTCGTTGATGCCTTCATCCTCGGAGGCTGCATCCTCTTCCTGGTCTTTGTCTTCGCCAATGTCTGCGACTGAATCATCGGATTGAGCACTCTCGTGCTCCGAGCCTGAATCGGATTCATCAGAGTCTGTGTCATTCAGACCCATTATCTCCCTCGTGTCTTGGTCCAAACACAGTTCTTCCCCTTCCTCCCGCCTCTTTCGTTTTCTTTCCACTCGCTTGAACATTGGATTGAACTGAGAGTGTGAGCTGGACTCAAGTTTGGATTGATCAGGTGCATAGCCACCGGCGTGCTTTGCATTTTCTTCCGTTCATGCATTGTCGGGGTGCGCGGCTGCTCGGATTCAGAGATATCAAAACGAGCCATATCCTCGAGAAATGTCTTCATCGGCAAGCCAGGTCCATTTCGTATCCGTCTCAACAGTCGGATAGCGTCGTCTCTCGAGGTTCTGTGCATCCTCGGTCCTCCGACGAAGTAAAACATGTCACGAAAATCACGGAACAGCTCCTCAACGCGGCTTCTAGGTCTCATATACTACCTGCATCAGGGTGGAAACACAAGAAGTCACTGAGGGGAGAAGAAAAGCGGCTTGAGAAAGATGTCCGTGCCACTGGGAGTCCGCGCAGACCACCAACCAAACAACTGGCTGCATGGCAGGAAGCAGAAGTAGACTCTGCTCTGGATTTGGACGAGACGGTTGAGTTCCGAGTAAATGATATCCCGACCCTTGGTACATACGTCGACATTCGCAGGTATGTGATGAATGTAATCCTACACCCATAGTTCGCTTACTGTACCCTAGGGGTTTGACCTCCGCGTCAGGAATTGTCCTTGGTCATGCCTTGGTTGATAATCGCAATTACATTCTCTCCCTTACCCTCTCTGGAGATATAGTCACCCACTATGCTGCCGATATCTTCTTCGAAGTTCCACAGCTGGTCCCTCGTGATCTCGCGGAAAGGGCCGGCATCACTCCGTCACCCACCAGGAGGACAGAAATCAGCGCACGTGTGGAGATTCTTAGGCGGCTTCGGGAGGTCGAGCGTCGAGTTGCCCAGTCCTATTGTGCCATCGGCAGCCGGAATATCGCCCTTTACCCTCTCGTTAGATCCCCAAGTTCCAACGAATGGTCAACCGTCACAGTAAAGCAAGCTGCAGAGCTTATATCTGACCCGCAAAACATGGACTATTATAACTTACTGGCAACGCACCGCTACATCATGAACCATACTGTGGAGTTCGTCCCGCATTCTACTTCCCATCGTACGGTCCAGGTGTGGGCCGTCCGTCCGCAGTCCCACGTAAACAAATTGGTTGCCGTCAGAGACCTGATTCACCAATCGAGTCCTGCTATCGATTCCTTTGTATCCAAAGCCCGTTCGATCATGGCTGCCAATAGAAAGCGTTCTATAGAGTCTTGGAACGAGCCTCCCACCCAAGAACTGGATACGGACATCCGGTATACACAAGAAGATCGTTTGATCATTGATGTGTTACACCATTCTCTCCACCGTCGTCGCCACATTCGTGCTGACCCCTATTCCCTTGTTGTGACGACCATTCTCAAAAAACTGGAGGTTGCGGAAGTAATCGACACTGCGGTCCTATACCAAGTCTTGGTCGACTTAGGTCACCTAGCTCCGTGGGATGACTTGGTATCAAGGTGGTCGGAGCTTGACCTGGACCACACCCCAGACGAGAAGTCAGCGAGGGCCATTGCCGAGGAACGGATAGTTCAAAAGAATCTGACCAAAATGGCCTCGGCTAACTTGCAGAATCACACTCCTCTCGGTCCCGAAGATCTATACCTCCGTGACCCGGTTGAGCATTTGCGGCACGACTTCGGAGATTTGCCTGTTTATGTCGTCGATGATGTCGGTGCTGAAGAGCTAGACGATGGTTTGTCGGTCGAACCCATTCCTTCTGAGCCTGGTGCCGCGTGGATACATGTCCACGTCGCAGATCCTACAGCCATTATACCCCCCACGCACATCTTCGCACAAGAGGCACGCAAAATGGGTTTCACCGCATATTTTGCGCACAGGACATGGCCCATGCTCCCCAAGTCTTTGACACTGTCAAAAATGAGTTTGGGTGCGAACTCGTGCTCTGGACACCCCGAGCGTGTGCTTACCTTTAGTTTCAAACTCGACGCCACGGGCAACATGGTGGACTATGGAGTCCGAGCAGCATTGGTTCGCAACGTCATCATGGTGGATTATGACAGTGTAGATCACCTCCTTGGGTCATCCAGGAGCTATGAATCCCTCCGTCCCTTTGATCTTCTGGGCCTTTCTTCCACTTCCCCTGTGGCGAGCCTGAGTGCCGAGCACATCAACAGTCTGCGTTTCATCACTGAGGCAATTTCGCGACACAGGCAACGTAATCTGGCCTCCAGCAATTATTTCTACACCGCTCTGTCTAAAGCCAGGATTACTATCAGTCCTAAACCTCTGTTCGGCACTCCTCTTGACTGCTCCGATCCCTATCGTTTTCGCGGTTTCCCATCCTTAGCATATGAGGTCGTGGGGCAGCAAATGCAAAGTTCCGGCGCGCGCATGATCATCTCGGAATGTATGAAGGCTGCGTGTCGCGTGGCCTCTCGTTGGTCTTTGGAACACGGAGTTCCAATGCTGAGAAGAACATCCAAGCTGCCTGTGTGTCTTGGAGACCCTCACGCTGTCCAGAAGTTGTTGGCGATGCGGGATTCGGATGGCCATGTGGATTTCTACGCCGTACAGAAGTCCAAGTTATTTATACCACCGGTTGAGCACACGCTTGAGCCTGCGATGCATTGGAGCATGGGAATTCCAGATCGCGAAGGTTATATCCGTGTCACATCACCGCTACGGCGATACAACGACCTCGTAGCGCATTGGCAGATCAAGCACGCGCTGCTAAACCCCGGGAAAAACACCTCGCTGTTCTCACCGGCATGGTTGGAGGAGTATGCACCTGAGATCAAGAAGAAGGAGAAGGAATACAAGCGAGCAGAGAGACTTCATGTCGACTTCTGGTCCCATTTGTATCTCAAACGTTTTAAAGAAAACCCCCATCCAGCAACTGACCGCCATGATTCATTACGATTCCTGAAAGCTACCGTTTCCGGCGCGCGTTTTCATGGAACTGGGATGGCCAGCTCATTCGTGTGCCACATTCCCTCACTCGGGCTGTTTGGATCATTACCCGCACCGTCGGGCGAGGCACAATTGGGAGTTGGTGACGTTGTCAAGGTTCGGGTAAAGGCTGTCGAGCTAGGTCCCCAACCTCAACTTCACCTATCGTTGAGAGAGGGTTAAAATCTAGAGCACATGCTATCATGGCCCCAGGCGGTTGTGTAAAAATCAGTGTATGTTTCCTAACAACTCAGCAAAGATAGTCATGTCCCTGGGCTCTTATCTATAGATTAAGACTGGGCGGCTTTAGTAACCTTACTGGCGTGTGGGAGAACATAGAGAGGTTCCTGGCCACTTTTTTCATGGGATTTTGTCGCGTTACAAGCAAAACACCTTATAAACTATCATTAAATTTTTGTCCTTTGTCCGAGTACACAACATCTCTTATATTTTTCAAGTCCGGAAAAATGACAAGAGTCTGGTAGTTGAAGGGTTTGAATTATACGAGCAGTTATTACAGTATCTAGTTATCCCTTCCGAGATCAATTATTATGGATGGCCTGATTCTGATCTTTCGGAAAATACTGCTGACTAAGCAAGGTGGGCCCATCATTGTCAAGGTAGAAAAGCCGCTCGTAGTATGTGGACCACCTTAAGCTCGCTTCCCATCTCTCACCTGGGTTTTCGTTCTCAATGTCGGTCAATAACACGTTGCCCGCTGCGGGCTACGTGGCTACTATACTGGATTTCATTCAGAACTATATCACAAACTCGCCAGGACGCGCCATTCTCCTCGCGGTCGTCTATTCACCGCTCTTTGTCATTGTCCTGAACGTTCTTAGGCAGTTGGTGTGTACTCAGCAATGCATGCTGAACCAAACTGACAAATCTGTAGATTCTTCCTCGTGACCCTTCGCTGCCTCCAGAGGTGTTCCATGTCATACCCATCTTTGGTTCTGCAATTTCATATGGCAATGACCCATTGAACTTCTTCGCCCAATGTAAAGAGAAGGTACACTGCGACAACACTCTCGTACTAGTTTTTTGTCTAATTGTGTTGTCCTTGACAGTATGGCAACGTCTTCACATTTATTTTATTGGGCCGTAAAGTTACTGTCGCGCTCGGCGCCAAAGGCAACAACTTTGTTCTCGGCGGCAAATCTATGGCATTTTCAGCAGAGGATGCTTACAAGGTGTGTGGGGTTCTGCAATATTCTACTGTTCGCTGACTGTCCCTTAGCATCTCACGACGCCCGTTTTTGGTAAAGATGTTGTCTACGACGTCCCAAACGAGGTGTTCATGGAGCAGAAAAAGTTTGTTAAAGTTGGTCTCTCGACCGAGAACTTCCGTGCCTACGTTGGTATGATCGAACACGAGGTCGACCACTTCATGAGGGCGGATCCGGCGTTCTTGATCTTTCAAATGAACGATATCAATGAGTGGGGACGTTTCGACATTACAGACATCGTCGCGCAAATCACGATTTTGACCGCATCGCGGACCCTCCAAGGTAGTGAGGTTCGCGAAAACTTGGACAAGTCATTCTCAGAATTGTTCAACGCTCTGGATGGTGGATTCACGCCGGTGAACTTCCTCTTCCCCAGCCTTCCTTTGGAGAGTTACCGTAAACGTGACGAAGCTCATAAGAAGATGAGTGAATTCTATGTTGACATCATTCGGAAACGCAGGGAGTCTGGTATTGTGAGTCCAGACTTCCGTCGTGCTTGACTTTGTACTCACATTTGTGACAGGATGCGCAGGATATGATTTCCGCGCTCATCTCTCAAAAGTATCGGGATGGTAGAGCACTCCCAGACCACGAGATTGCCCATATTCTGATTGCTCTTCTTATGGCGGGCCAACACACCAGTTCGGCTACCGGCTCTTGGGCTCTCCTTCACCTCGCAGACAATCTGGAAGTACAGTAGGTACACCTTCGTGTGTGCTAACGATTTCTATTTATCGCCTTGTTCAGGGAGGCATTCTACCAGGAACAGGTGAAAAACTTCGGTAATCCTGACGGCACATTCAGGAGTATGACCTACGAGGAACTTCGTGGACTGCCCGTCATGGATTCAGTTATTCGGGAGACGCTTCGCCTTCATCCACCGATTCACAGTATCATGCGCTATGTTCGCTCTGATGTTCCCGTCCCGCCCACTCTTGCTGCACCTTCGAAAGACGGTACCTATGTTGTACCCCGTGGTCACTACGTTCTTGCTTCTCCAAGTGTCAGCCAGGTTGATCCGCAGATATGGCCCAATCCAGATGCTTGGGACCCAACTCGGTGGAGCGACCCCGAAGGTATCGCGGCTCAGGCTTTCAAATCATATTCGGATGAAAACGGCGAGAAGATCGATTATGGATTTGGCGCTGTAAGCAAGGGTACAGATAGTCCTTACCAACCGTTCGGTGCTGGCCGACATCGGTGCATTGGCGAGCAGGTAGGTCACGATCATCTTATTTGCTGAATGATTGTTCAGCTGTTCTTTGCCCAGTTCGCATACTTGCAGCTGGGAACTGTTCTTGCAACATTGTTGCGCCAAGTAGAGATCAGGCTGGATCAACCCTTGCCAGAGCACAATTATCATGTATGTGTCCCCCTTGGTCTTCGTCATTACGCATGCTCAGCTTTTCTATCCAGACCATGATCACGATGCCCAAGAAACCGCGTAATGTCTGTTATAGACGTCGGGCCTTTGACCCGTAGTGATGTCTACTTTATTACACCTATCATATAATAGATGCCGGCGACTGTTTGTTTGGCCTGATGTGATGTTATGTTATTTGGCTTCGTGGTTGCTTGTCACATGACATGAATTCGGAAGTCGGCCACTCTGCCACTCTGCGACTTTGCCTTGAACGACACAGAAACTCAAGCCAGGACAGCCAAACAAATCTTGCAGCAACATGGCCTCGATGTTCCCTGTTATCTTCATCCTCGTCGTCGTGCTGGGGTTAATGGCTTGTGGCTACTTGTTCGTCCCGAAAGGCCCCCAGCAAACGTAAGTGGCAACCTGAAGTTGGCTCTAGCCATCCAGCGACTGAGCGTACCGTCAATGCAGAACTATTCGGACTGCCATTCTACTCACGCTTTCGTCTTGCTATCTCATGTGGATGATCACCTACATGGCACAGTTACATCCTCTCATTGGTTAGTACGAAACGTCTCCTCGCTGCCCCGCGCCGACTCACTATGGAGTGGATGCACAGTGCCTTATAGGTCGGTGCTGGAAGTCTGACGAGTATCAACACTCGGTGCACTCGGTGCTTGCTCATAGCTTCAATACCAAGTCGGTTCAATACTTGTTTCCCTGACTTGGCCTGACAAAGCCCAGTTCCGTTAAATGTACATAAGTAGATACTAATCTGGATCTATTTCCAAAATCCACTCCAAGCCAACACTCCGTCAAGTCGACGGAATTCATAGCTTCCTCCCTCGCGTCTGCCCAGCTTTCGCTCTAGTCCATGGCCCAACTATTCCCGTCCCCACTGGTTTGAGTCCAGCCAATAACTTCGGGGCACCACGGGGTACTATCATAGCTTGTACCCATGCGTACGCCAGAGTCGAAAGAGCTCTCTCCTTCATCATAGTCCAGTTCGTCATCCTCCCAGATGATGTTCTCGCTCCCCATTGGCGTAATTTGTTCAGGAAACTGATCGGTAAGCCCCCCAAGTAGCTGAATTTTCCAGTTTCCGCGCCGTTGGCCGGCAACTCTTCGTAGCTCTAGTTTGGTACTTTGTTCTGAAACATTGAGCATCACCTCTATGGACCCACCACACAAAATCGGCAGATTGTCCGCAAACCAGAGTTCCTGAACCTCGAGGCTCGTTTCTCTCCATTCCTGAAACTTGAGAACCATTGCTTCCTCGATTTCCACCGGGTCTGAAGGGTATCCTGCGCGTGGGTGCGCTTCGTGGCGGTGCCTCCCCACCAATGTGTGGAGTCCCTTGGTCGTATTATGAACGGCTTGCGCTCCACGTTCCCTTACTGCCTTGGAGAAATGGTCTTCCAACCGTCTAAAAGACGCAACCTGAGTGGCGCCGCCCAAGACTCCGTCCCGTCCCCATGGGTCCTGCTCTTTAGGTATTCCTATGGTTGCGGTCTCTACCGCATATCCCCACTGGTTCGCGACACTCTTGCACCACTGGACGAACTCATCGACGGTCCATTCGAACTTGTGGTCAGAATGCCGGAATACGCGATCGCTGCGGCCAGTCGGGTCGAGATGCCCTTTCGGATCTGCGGCTCCCGGAGGGGACCATCGTCGGTTGAAAGTGTACGATGGAGTAGTGACAAGGAACACGCGTGGTTGGTACACACCAAGTACGATGGGGGCGACTTGGACCAGGACGTCGTCCGCCAAATGCTCGATGCTGCGCACACCACACAGGCGCTCATCAGCTGGACAGAACAGCGCGATGGCGCGATGAGACCTCACAGTTCGCTGGCGACGATGCACTGCACGTTGACGAACGCGGGATTGATCGCGTCGACGCTCCCTTGCCATATTTCGACATCCAAGGGCTCCCAGCGCGTATAGAGAGGGTTGACTGATGCCGGAGAAGTGTATTGAGTGGCGATTTCTAATTGGGAGGATGCGATGTCGAGTCCTGCAATGTGTGTAGCGTGTAGATCGGGTGTATCTTCGTCATTCAAGCCAACGTTCCAAAAGAGCGAGGACAGCTCGTCGTCGTCGTCTTGAAAGTGGTTCGGTCTCAGCCATGGGGCGGGCTGGCAGAGCGTTGCGAGGAGGGCGCCTTCGCCACATCCAATATCTAGGATCTATGTATTTGTACCAGTGATAGTGCCCTGTGAGATCAAAACCGTCGGTCCGAGTTATTGCACGAACCTCGGCGAGTCGTTCACGTCGAAGAATGTCGAGTATCCATATCCTACGTTGATGATATAATGGAGGAAAGAATGTGACCTTGAGGGGTTCGAAGCCACTTTCCATGACAAGGTCATTCAATGATCAGACCGATCACGTCGAAACAAAAGTGAGACTGAAAAACTGATACTGAATCGCAAACTGGCAATTTGAAGGAGAGTAGGAGGAAAAAGAGGGTGCGGGCTAGTCAGCACCCGTTTGCAAGTATGTCATATACATCGCACGGGAGGCACTTGATCGGAGGAGACCCGATAAAGCCACGGTGGATCACTGCAGGTATGTATCTTTAATCGAGGAAATTTACGTGCTGTGCGGAGTACAGAACACGCTGTGACCTAGGCAATTACAGGACCAAAACAGCAACGATATCGACAAGTGTGGTGTAACAGCGGGGGAGTGAGTGAGAATGAATAAGGAAATGCAAGCAGTTGAACGAACGTCCGAAATGTGTACGAGGACTGCGGGAATAGAGCAACAATACAAGGGATGTAATGTATAGGAGCACGGCGTGCAGGGAGGTTTATGTACTCGGAATGCCTTATGAACACCAGAAAACGTGCTGGGATTTTCTTCACACCAAAAATGAAGAGACAGAAGGGATGGTCAGACCAAGGCAGCTGATTGTAAGTAACCCCGGAAAATGGAGTCCCGCACTGCATGGTTTCTTTGGTGAAGGAGGAATGCTGTTGCTAAGTTGAGTACCTACCGTTACCGATAATGCTTTGTGTAGCTTTCGTATCCTAGGATAGTCAAGCACACATCGTTGGGATGTAGCGTATATTGGAACAAAGAGAACACTCACCGTAACATTAGTCAAGTGGGTATACAAGACTCGTCGGTTCTCGTTATTCCTCCGGTGGACTTGCAAAAAATGTGCCCGGAAATATTGTACTACTGACTCGTACTCGTTGGGACGGTCGCCGTATGATAGGATACTTATTCCATGTGAGTGACGAAACAAAAACGCAGCTGATACTTACTATTTGGAGACCGACAAGCCTTGCTCGAGCTTTTTTCGTAGAATGTCTGTCTTATCTGTCGAAGGAATGTTCACTTGGTCCCCATTCCCGAAAGCGTGCGGTGGACATACTGAGAAACAAAACTAGATGAACCTTTTTGAGCAGCTGATTTGAACAGATTTGGGTAAAGAGTTGCAAGGAGTCGTCGATGCGGTTTGTACGAGGATCTTCTTCAAGGTACTATATCCCAGTGCATAGAATTAAGCTGGGTATGTGCGCGTTAGGAGAAACGTACCTGATCAAAAGCGCTGATCGGGCTAACGAAAATGATGGCGTTCGCATCATCAAAATATGGCACCCACGAATGACGCTGTCCCCTGGCGCCGCCGACGTCAAAAAGATGCCACGACACGGTCTTTCCGTGGATATCCACGTCGAAGATATGTTCTGCGACGCCCATCGTCTGGATGCGGGCATGCAGAATGTCATCTACTGCACGTAAGCCGGTAATGATACAAAATCAATCCGTTAGGGCCTACCTGTCGACGGAATATATTCTCGAGCGGAGATGCGAACAATACTATTTAAGAAGCTGCAGAAGTGGGTTATTAGCAAAATGCATGCATATATGCGCTAACCTACAATTCCGACCACTCGTCGAGCTTCAACTTTCTCTTTGAAATCAAAGCGCGAACAACCGGGTGTTCCCAAAGGGTTGTTATGTCTTCCCGTGACTGATCCAACATTGTAGCGACGTCGTCGACTAGAGCGTCTGAATTGACATTGATCGACGTAGCTGTACCAGGACGCTCAATGAATAGTTCCGCGTTTTCTGTCTCAGCTCGTTTCGATCGCCTTCCAATGAGCTTCTGGCTTGCATGAATGGTCCTCGCCTGCCAGCCGTTGCGAACATAGACTTCTCCTTTGCCAGATCCTGACACAGAAACACCACCGCTGAGCCGGTCAGCCAGCTGAGGCTCGGTATTTACTAGGGACAGGAGGCGGCGACGCAAATCCGAGATGGAAAAGGATTTCATAGGGCTTGAAGCTGTGGGGCTTGCAAATTCCGCATCCAAAGAGAGAGTACCATCATGCAAACCCACGAAGCTGTCGCGACGTGCCCCGACTAAAAGAGGGTCCTCCTGGCTCAATTCTTGGCGTTCCAGGGTACTTTGGGAGTCAGAACCATCGTCTATGTCATCCCACGCCTCCAAGGTGACGAGGATTTTTTTGATAGAACGGACGACGTTGAAATACACAACAGTTCTCCAGGACATGCGCTCACTCTCGAGCGAAGCTGGGCTGTACATGAGCTGGAATTGCTTCTGCAATGTCGACTTGCCTGACTCAGCCTGGCCCAAGAGCAGCAACTTGGGAAACAGATAGCGTTAGTTCCCCGTGAACAAAGTGATAACATAAATGGTGAATGTCACCTTAACGTCACTCTTGGACTTTTTCAGCTTCTCACGCTCGATTCTGAGTTCTTCATCGATTTGCTCAGATATGCGACGAGCCTCTGCCTCCTGCCGCAGACGCACTTGGCGGTCGGCTTCCGACTCTGTTGGGGGAGGACGGAGTGCAATGGAGAGGGGATCGTCCTGGCTGCGGATGGAGGATGTTCGCATCATGGTGGTGGTTTGAGGTCAAGAGTGAAAGTTGACCTCGGACCCGCCTCGATCGGGGCTTGGGCGGCGCAAAATATACATAGATTCGTTTCTCGGGAGTAACAATGAGACGGTCACGCGTTACATCCATCACGCCAATGGTCAGTTCACTCCGGTCCGCCATCATCGCGCATATACTCACCGTCCCGTCCGCCAGTCCGTAACACTCCATACGTCCCATGGCGAACTCAAGGTACGTTTTACAAAACTTTACCTGAACCCTGCTACCATTTTATCCAAGATCGAGGTATTCTGCGAAGCCGTGCCAAAATCCGCAGAAGTGCGTGATTCCGCCTTGGTGGTTGATATTTTCGTCTCATTCCCAAGGCCCTAGAACTTCCTGGCCCTCTGCGCGTCCGGCTATTATAACAATTGCATATTTCATCGAAATATCAAGGGTTTCATGATCCAGACGGGTGATCCGTCTGGCTCAGGCAAAGGTGGCCAAAGCATATGGGGCAAACCTTTTGCAGATGAAACACGATCCACACTCAAGGTACGGAGTTTACCGCGCGTAGTTCTCCCGCTGAAACCTGACATAGTTTAACAACCGCGGCATGGTCGCTATGGCGAACTCTGGACCCGATACGAACAAATCCCAGTTTTTCGTCACATACGCAAAGCAACCACATCTTGACAACAAATACACGATATTTGGGAAGGTGATTGATGGCGCCGACTCCACTTTGGACTTGATGGAGCGTGTCCCCGTCAACAATAAAAATAGACCCCTCGCCGAAATCAAACTCACACATGTAAGACATATGCTGCAGCTGTGGAGCGATGCCTGAATCTAATTTCTAGGTAATAATCCATGCCAATCCCATTGCTGATGCCCGACTAGTGGGTCGTTGACGTAGCCTCTTCGGTATATTATCGCTGTTGCGATATCTGCCATCCAACCTCCAGCGCAGTGACTACATGCCATTCTAAGGTATCGAATTCACCGCTTGATAAACCCGACAAGCTCTTTCTGCAGTTCTCTTTGTTTTCTTGTTTTGTCTAGATCATCCACGCTGCGGAGATCATACACAATATCACGCGTTTTCCCAAAGTATACCTGTGGGCGATCACATCAACTATCGTTCTACCAGTAGAAAAGAACAGACCTCTTGGAGAAGGTTACGCATTTTGATCTCCATCTCCTCGATCATCCTTCCTGTATTGGTGATATGCGACGAAGAATCCTGCAGGGGCCAGTCTTGCTCCGTCTGGATCGTAAAAGACGTAAGAAGTCAGAACAGTTTGAACTAAGAAACTTGAAGTGCTTTTGCAACTCACCTGTCGAGTCATGCTTCCGCTCAAATTGACTTCTCCCGATGACTTCGAGCCATGATCAGAAGTCTTCTTCTCCTGGCTAGCAATGGCATAGGTTTGAGCATCTTCGGTGCGCCGCGTGACAAGCTGGAGCATAACCGTGGACGTGAGCTTGTAGTGAGCTTGCCTCCCACGTTCCGCCGTTTCAAAGACGTGTATAGAGTCCCATGATCCCGATGGCTCATCCGGGCTCGAAGGATCCATCACTGGGAAGATGCTCAGTTAGTATCACCAGTCTGCGATCCCCGGCGCGAGGGGTACGGAAGCTTTGTCAAAGAGCCGTTGCGTACACACCCTTCTTTAGCAGTACCACTCCAGCGAATCCACCATCCTCGAGCTCCCAGAGGTAAACAGAAGAGACTCCCCCTTCGTAATATCTGTCGTGTGTGACAAGGGTAGTAAGATGGATGAGAAATATTAACGTAGACGGGGTAGCTGGAACGCGTACAATTCCCTATAGGTGTCGAAAGCCTCGTTCGCCGCGATTTCCAGCTTGCGCAGTTTCGGACTTGGCGTGGTTCCGTCTTCTAGAGGAGGATCATACTCGTTGGACCACGGCGATCTAGGGAAATGTGTCAGTCGTACTGCACGAGGGCTGATAGCCTTGTCAAAGGAAAGAGAATAGTTGGAACTGATACCTCGGAACGCAGTCGCGAGTATTGCGATAGCACAGAGTACACTCACCGGTAACTATCGCCATCTCTGTTATAATCGCAGGCAAGATATTCTCTTCCAGTCGCGCGATCCGTCAAGACTTTGAGTGGCTGGTCAACACTACCAAGAAGATCGTCCGCGTAGTCGGGGCAGATCCGGATAAGAGAGTTGATGTTCTCTTCTACACGGGTTGGCGGCAGGCGCCGCATGAGATCGAGCATCGAGTCCACTGGATCAGCCATGTTGTAGGGAAAGGCTATACGTTACTGGGCAGCCTGAGTATGTTGCTGCGGTGGCTTCACACAAAGTAGTGTATAGAAGCACACGAACACTCTTCCCAAATCAAGTCACTCGAGATATTAAACTGCAAACTGCGCGAGGCTAAATCAGCATAAGAATTAACCACGTATACTGAGTTGGTTGTTTGCCCATGGAGGATTTGATCAGGTATATATATACGTGTATTATTACACTTGGCCACTCCAGAGCCTGACTACGTACTTGTTGGGTCTTCTTTGTCTAACTCTTTGCCCAGGACACGTCCCGCTTCACGCTTGAAGTCCTCTATCGCGTTCTTCTCATTAGCAAGCGTCATAACATTGAATTTGTGGAGTCTGTAATAGTCCCTCAGGATGCTCACACCACATACACTCTAGAGTCAACGCCTGAGTCGTTCGTTACACGACAGAATGGTAGCATAACACACTTTGAAAACCTCCACAAGGACAAATACGTCTGGGTTGTCAAGGTCGACCACGTAGTTTTCAGGCATGCATTTCGCTATTTCCTCAATAATACTCATCCGAGTCAATGTGTTGTGATTTCGCACTCGCAGTTCGATTTTGTACTGGACAGCAAATTCCTTGTGAATGAAGACTAGCGAGACCCGGTGTTGGTTGCGAACTCACCTTGTGTATTTGAGGGGTTTCAGTACTTCTATCAGTCTCTGCGAAAAACGACGCAAATATGCGTCGACATAGAGAATGGATCTCTGGAAGATTTGCCACACATGATCCGGAGACCGGGATAAGCCTGTGCGTATACCTTGAACGTGTTAAAGATGTGATCGGATGATCCATGGAACGTCTGTATCCATACTTTGTTCTCGCTGCGCCTGTCTTTCGGACGTTCTCGGCATGTGTAACAATTAATTTGACTGGATCTATCGGGGGCCTGCAAGAAATAAAGACCACTGAACGAAATTAGCTTTACGTTGGTGCTGGCGTTGACGTTCTCACCGCAAGGGGTACCTGTCTGGCAATTAACTGGGAGAGGAGATCAAGATACAAGCACACAAAGAAAACTGCCCGGGTACCAACCGAATCGCTTTTCTGTCCGAGGACGCTTGATGACAGCAAGTTCTTGTGCAACTAGGGCTTCAAAGTCTACACTATCTTGTTCATCGTCTGAAACATGGCTTCCCCCGGCCTGATCCTTTCCTTCCACTGGCCACAGCTCAGTGGCTAGCTGATCATGATCAGCACGAGAGATTTAAAAGCAGGGGAGGGTTCCCACCGACTCAAACAAATCATATAGTTCACCAACGGTTTGCTTTTCCTTCCCCTTGACACAGCTAGCCCAGACACCTGGACCATCGACGGTCCGTTTCGCCCAGGTAGGAGTTGGGCCATCCTGCGTGAGTGGGCATCAATGTGACCAATAGCGGAGCGCCGTCATGAACTCGTACTGAGCGATATTTTCGTTTCCGGGACTGTCGAGGGGTCTCTGACATTTTGTTTCTGTTCTCTTGAAGGATTGATGCGTGATTAGGTCCTGCCAATTTACGGATCTAGCATGTGCTTGGCGTGGCATTGATTGGAGTTTACTGCTGACCTAGACAAGTATTCTTCGCTATACACTCTACGGTATCTAAGCAAATAAGTGGAACGTTGTTTATCAACGTCTGTCCTGTACCTAATACACTATGTGTTCGAAATAGACAACCCCATTAACTGAAATATAATGACCACATCCCTTCATGTTCGTTAGATGCTGGGAAGACAAAGTCTGTCCAACCAACCATCACCCAATACAGTCTTTCTGCCGCTTTTCAATGTGTCCCTTACGGACGATGAAATCGCAATGCATGTTAATCGTCGTCGTCGTCATCATCGTCATCGTTGCCTTTCTCCTCCCCACCGGTCCACTTCCGCTCCCACAGTGGAAGCGGCATGTCGGGGCGTGGATGAAGTAAGGGGTGATCAACTGGTAAGACACTGCGAGCCACATGGAGTCGCTTCATTAAGCCCTCCCGCTCTGACAGCAGGTCGTGCAAGTAGTCGATGGCTGAGAAAGGAGATAAGGATACAGTAGACTTTGTGTGAGATTACTTACTCTTCGATAACACGACATTCTCGCTTCTTGGCCCTGCCCGTCCATCGATCCTGTCACCATCATCGTTCTTTGCTTTCCCCTTCCCTCTTCGCCGACTCTTAGGTTTATCATCTACAAGCTGTTGTTCGTCTTCCACCTGGCACGCCTCTCTGAGTGCTGGCACGGTTTCGCAAAGTGTGTCATATCCCCTGCGGATATTTGCCCTCCGTTTTTGTTCAGATTGGATATGATTTGCCTTTTTTTGTGATGGCGACAACAAGGCAACCCTATTTTGAGGCAGTAGCTGCGCCTCATCGGGGAGGTTTTTGGAAGTGGAAGGACGATGTCGCTTGTTCGACAGTTTGGCATCAGGTGGAGGAGATCGCTTTGGTAGCCTCGCAGTTGACGAGGATGGTGTCAGAAGATCTACGGGAGATTGCCTAGACGATGACGATGACGAACTGTGATCGTATGAATTGGAATCCACGCGAGTTCGCTTTGGATCGGCAGTAGAAGTCAAGACATGGTAGAAGGGAAGCTGCGCAAGCTGGCTGTGCGAGTTTGATGAATCTACATGTGTAGCTAATGGATTCGCCAGCTCGGCTTCATCGGCATTAATGGCCAAGGATCGCTGCTGCCTTGTCGAGTACAACAGTACAGGTGGATTGGTCTGTACCCGTTGCGGTCCGTGGACCGATGTTCCCGAGCGTTCAGTATCGGATGAATATGGGCCAAGCGGGTACCGCCATTTGTCCCCGTCCAGCGACATGAGATCTCTCGTCGCCTTCGTGAGCGCCTCTGTTCCATGAGCTGGTGGCATGTGCTCATGGGAGATCTCGAGCTGCATACTCCAGTCCACAGGAAATGCAGCGGCATCGAGGAAGGACTGGAACGCACGGGACTCTGAAGGAGTCAGCAACGACATGGGTGGGTGGAAGATATCGAGGAAGGGTTGTTTATTTTGTGACCCGTCGTATTTACTTAAAGGAGGGGGTGAGCGTTTCAGTACGGTTGCACTGAATCGACGACCCTGTGGATTCCCGGAGACCCTGTGGCTGGGCCTCCCCACATGTGGGTTTCCGTTTTAGGGTCACTCGTGTGGCTCCACTTGCCTAATCGTGAACTGTGTAGCTTGTCACCCAAGCCTACCATCGATTCATCTTGTTCACGCGCGCCGTTATACCACTCAAGAGCCTTTTATATTCAACTAGCTTCTTTGGCCGGGAAATTTCAGGAATTACAAGACCCCAAACACCAATGGCTGTTCAAACATCTCACATGTCTACAAAAGAACGCACTTCTCTCAGTGCATAGTTTGAAAACTTTGCACCCCAAACCTTAGATACCAAGTTTGGTGCACTTGGCGAGAGGAACTCTGTACCGAGACGTGTTGCACGTGAACCTGACATTGGAAATGACCTGCCATGGAGGCGAACTGTCATTCTAGTAGATCTGGGACGCAATTCTTACATTAATGGGGGAAACATTCCAGTTACTTTAAATGTTGATACATAGTAGCAGTCAAATTCGAGCGCGTTTGACCACGGCAATCCAAACACCCCGAGGCAACCCCGAGGAATTGATTTCATGAAGGTCTTTGCGGAACGTATTTCAGATGGTGAATTCGGTTCTGTGATACCCCAAAATTAGAGCCGACTCAAACACCTTGCGGGGGGATATCATCTACATATGTACATGTCAGTTATTGCAATTGCCGAGCCAACTTGGGCTTACAATGGCAGCACGAATATTCAAACAGTTGTTCATAAGACGTCAATTGTCAGACAACATATATCATATTCATGAAGACATCATATCAAATGCTTCCCGGCATCCTCCGATAGATACACTACAAGACGACCTACACTACGACGCCACAACACCCGCTGCAAGCACAAAACCAGGCCTCATCAGAATCGGCTGGCCTTGGCAGGCCTAGGACAATGTATGGACTTGTCTCAACCCCGACAACGAGCAAGTCTACTCGCATCGGCGGTACAGGTACTAGAGCTTGTTCCTCAATGTCTCAGCTGAATGCGAGGTTGTCGGACATCGCAGGAAGCAAATTCATGAACAGGACTCCTGCTTACGTGTCAAATAATCGTCAGGAAACTCAACGGTGATGGCATTGGTGTGTGGCCGGATGTGATGAGCGCATCGCGCACTTGAGAACCCGGCCGGGGCTTGTCGTCGAGAAATTGCGGACCGGTTGGAGGAAAGTGTCGCCTGGCAACCATAATGGGCCGGTAGTAGTACCAGGTAGAGATCAGTGCCTGCTAGTTCAGTAATCGAGAATTCCGAGGGAGACTTAATGGTTCCGTGACAAGGAAGTAAAATAGGAAAGTTGATAGCTAGCGTCCGGAAGAGCGGATAGCGCGATGCCAGGATTTCACCTAATCGACAGTGTCGGCGGATCGAGGCTGCTGAAAAAAAAGGTCAGTGAAATCAGTGCCCAGGCATAAATGATCCCGCTTACTGAGGTATTGAAACGTTCAAGATTGAAAGACCAGCAAGCAATTCAAATGCACAGAGAACTATCTAGGTTATTAAATAGAAAATCTTGTTTAGCCATGATCACGGATCTATGTTCAAAACACCGTGAAGTAGTAATATAAGTGGTACATCAAAGAGCAGACTATGCAAGGAATAGAGGGGTGTGATGAGGCCAAGGGAAAATCGTGGTATAGTTAAAGAGTAGAGTATGGGGTCAGGTCCATAGAGGTCAGAGGAAACATGAAGCTGGCCTCGACATCTCGACATGTTTCAGCAGTGATTCAGAGTGCGAAAATCCAAGGAAAGTCTGAAAGTCGCACAGCAGCACCCAGAGCACAAGGGAAAACTGCAGTTATGCGAATTCTACCGTTGGGGCGCCAACGACGATAGGGACAACCCTTGTGCAAGCTCGGGCTTCCACGCGACTCTGCGAGACGCTTCGGCGTAGTCGACCCATTCTCTTCTTCGTTCCTTGCTCTCGAGCCAGTCTTTGTCTAGAGAGGATACTTCAAGTTCGTAGAAGTGATATGTTGTTGAAGGTGACTTGATGGTTGTCACGTATCGTGTAATTCTGCCACGAACGCCCGCTGAAAGTCAAGAGCGAGGGCAGAGAATGACATTCATCAGGAGATGAGATGACGGATAGAGGGACAAAGGGTGAGACCTTCCTCTAAGGCTTCCCGCGAGGCTGCTGCCTCCAATATTACATCTGTGGGCTCCCAACCCCCTTTTGGTACTTGAAAAAAACGAGTCAGATACAAAGGCAACGGGGGAACGCAACCAAAGTCCGGACAAGAACTGACGCATGTGGCAGGCAAATGGCTCTTTGCAGGGGACGAAGAAAAGGAAGGGGGATGGAAAAATACGCACGGACCCATAAGTCTTGACGTTTCCGACTTGTAATGACAAGGACCTTGCCTGCGGCACTTGTGATCGGGATTGCGCAACATACCACGCGAGGAACTTCGCGTCCTTTTGTGCCCATTGTTCAGGATGAAAAAGATGCTAGTGCGAGTTCGGATGACGGAGGACTGAGTGTCTTGCTCGTCTTACAATTATGCAGCGGGTCCCAAGCTGATGGTAGGAAATGAGGACTCTCTCGACTGAGGCGGAGGCTGTTCCGACCTGAAATATGAGAATTTGAGTGCTGTGGAGGACTTAAGGGGCAATACGGCAAATTAATGTAAATGTTGAGAGTTGCTGTGAAGGAAAGACGGGTAAATGTGGCGAGACAAAGGGCGTCGGGAAGACGATGGAAGAGAATGGGACCCTTTTGCAAGTTCGAGTGGAAGTGTGGTCGTGTGTCTGAAATTACGACGTGGTTCTCAATAAGCACGACGGACGGACCAACGGGGTTGTCACACAGTGCACGCACGTTCGCCAGCATCGCCACGGCATCAACCAACTGGCGCCACCGCATCCCCTAGATGTATCTCAACCTGAATCCGTTCATCGATGAATTCTTGCAAGCGAGAACGCATCTTCTTCTACTAGAAAAGCTTCCTTAAACAAGTAAGGCAGGCACACGCGACCCTCTAATTTAAACGGTTCACGGCATTACATTCCCCCACGCCAAAGCTCGGGTACGATCACTCCACTGGCAGACGGACTTGAGATCCCAGCGGTATTCGAGTATACCCTACAAACACACCCGATATGCATGGCTTGAGAGGACGATTCTGCGGACAGGTACCACCACCGCAGAACAGATACGAGCCTCGCATCTATTCGTTCCATCTGAAAATAGTTCAAGGAGCGTGAGAGTAGCACAGTGGAACAGGTCGATGGCTTACGCTACTAAGAACATGCATAAGACACCGAAAGCCATCGCACCAAACTTGAGAAGAAGTTTCATCAACCACCTGAATATATCAAAAGAAGGTAAATTTCATACCTCCCGCAGTGCCTGCGCTCCACTTTTACTCTCCGCTAGTAGGCTGATCTCCACGACAAATCATGAACATCGACACAAGTAACCGATTTAGGACTCACGTAGGCAACACAGCAACAGCACCGATGTACAAAAATCCTCCAGCGACAAAGGGAATCACCTTCACCGTATCAAATAACTGCCAGACTGGCTGACTTGGCGGACGTACCAAGTCTGCAGGCTGCACCGTGGTGCCAAGGATTCCGGAAGCATCCTGCCTCACGCCTGCCGCTAAATCGACCACTGGCTCCGCGCCGGAGGCTGACAGATTATGAATTGCTATGCCCATGAATGTACTGTTGCGAAGAGGATTAGAAATGAGTATCCAACCGCAAAACTGCTGCCAAGCGTGCCACTCACCCAACCTAATCAAAATCGAACGAAAAAAAATCTGAATCTAGAGTCCCTCGAGATTATGAAAACGTACAAATGCACCAATAGCGGTCAAAAACTGCGATTGCATAGCTTGTCGCTTGCTAAATCCGCTCCGAACCAGAATAGAGTAGTCAGCGATCTCGTGAGGTATTTCATGGGCAAAACAAGCCAAGGTGGTGGTTGCACCAATCAGGGGGGATGAGTAAAAGGACGCAGCCATACTGGAAACAAACTTGGTCAGGGGGCGTCCATATGTATCTAGTGACTCACGCCAAGCCATCCGTTCTATTCGAGGGGATTAGTACGGGCAGCAACACAATGGGGAGACAATACATCGTACATGTTATGGACAAAGTCACCAAATAGGTTCAAATAAGCCGAGAGCTCCGAAGGGCCAGCGCTTGGTTGCACAAGATCGACTTGGGCTGATTGGTCACTCCCGCTCCCTTTCTCTCCGCCTCTGGGTCGCAGACCATCAACTGACGGTGTAATTGATACACTGGAAGTAACGGCGCTGGCCAGTGTGTCTACATGTGAGTGAGAGTGGGAGTGGCCGTGCGAATGACCCTCGGCTCCTTCATCACCACCGAGAACCCGTAAGGACTTCTCCATGATGAAAAACGCAGAAAAGCCAATAAAAATACCGAGGCTACCAACCGACGTTGAGTTGTTGGAATATATTGATCCGAGTTCACATACCCGATCAGTATGTTTCGTTTGTCTTCCACCATGACGAAATGAGCACCCGAATCCTGATGCTCTCCAAGGAACGCGTGGGGTACCAGGTGTAGGAAGACATCAGACAGAAGGCCGCCTGTCTGCACAACCTGTGAGATCAGATAATTCGAGATATCGGCGGAAAAGGGAAGCGAACGGCGAATGCTGTCATAGTGTTGAGGGTATTTGGATCTATTTCCGCGGGAATAAATGCAAGGATAAAGTTAGGTACCCTGAAACGTTGGTGAACCGCTGAGCGAACCAGACATCGAATCGTCTGAAGGTCGAATAGACGTACGAGCTGATGTAAAACGTTCCCAGAACTGTGACAAATGTTCACGAACGTGTCAGGAATTTCATACATCGATAACCACAAACCTGCGTTCCAGCCAGGACCAAAGGGGAATAACCAGCTGAACACCTGTCGCATGATTGCAGATTCATTATCTTCCACAGCGCGTTTGAGGTCGCTCAGCTTCTCGACAGCAGGACAGTCATGAATGTCGGATTCCTGGTCGCGGGAAATTTTAAGCAGTCAGCAGTGTAGTGTAGTTTCGAGGTTTATTGAGACATTCACCCGTATAACTAACTTCGACTGTTCAGAACAGAGTACGGTGTGTGTAGTCAGTGCGAAACAGAGTAAAAGAGTGACAAATATTATGGTATATCCCCTTGGCGCTCCCATGTTTCGAATTCGAGAGAGTATCGCAAGTGAATGTGTTCTGCTGCAATGCGTGTCCTTCAAGTTCGGTAACAGTTATGCGTCGGAAGCAGTCCGAAATCCGAAGCGAAATCAAGCTGTCCCACCAAGTCAGCTCTCTTCGTTCAACGAGGTGACTCCAGATATGTACCCCTCTGCATCAGAGCAACTTGCTCTCGCTGCAGCGGAAAAGCTCGTGATTGCCACAATGGCACGCTATGATCCCTCTCACGACGTATTTCATGGTACGGCTCCCTGTGGACCCTTACATCCTTCTCTTTAACTTTCGTGGCTTATCCATCAGTTCAACGTGTAAGGAAGACAGCCTTGTCCCTTGCACGCTCACTTCCACATCAAAACCCTGATTTACTAGTTGTGGATCTTGCCGCACTTTTGCATGATGTATTGGACAAGAAATATGTCTCAGCCGCCGAAGCTGCCGATTCATATGCTTATTTTTTACCGTTCTTTCAATCATTAGCCAAGGATTGCGCATTAGACTTGATATCCGATGGTCGAGCTGCTCTGATCATAAAAATCGTGGAGAATGTATCATGGACAACGGAGAAGAAACTGCACGAGAGTGGCGAACTTGAGGAATGGCATACCACATGCGCAGAGCTTCATTGCGTCCAGGATGCCGACCGCCTGGATGCAATTGGGGCGTTCGGTGGGTCATGGGATTTTCAAAACTTGGAGAGCATCTGACTGGATGATACTCCATAGGGGTCATGCGGTGCGCAGCATACAGCACAGCGGTGAATCAGTGAGTTTGAATCGCACAGTGACTCATCTGTCTCTTAGGTTTTCAGACCTCTACACGCCCCGGGTCGTGATGATACCGCCATTCAGCACTTTTACGATAAACTTCTCCACATACAAGACAGACTCAAGACAGAGCCCGGAAAATTTATGGGTACTCGGCGCCATCAATTTGTAAGTTGTGACGCCAAACGGATACTTCAGGCTTAGCATTTTTCATTTTTCATAGATGCTGTCTTTTTTGCAGGCAGTCCAAGATGAGTACGATGCTGAACCTGTGCTATCGGGGTCGCTGGGAAATTGAGGACGAGAACCCAATCGTTAAGTAGATATCCCCTCTGCAGTAGCCCCCACACGGTATCCAGAATCTCAAAACCTACTCGCCTAAGGTCGCATTTTGTGTTATACAAGATTGGGTACTTTGACGCTAGGCACTGCGGGACAAAGGTGAAGTGATGCCACATTACTGAGGACTGTGATCTAATTAGTGTATGACAACTGACTATAAGCCTCCATCGACCTTTCCGAAGTGTGTATCCTCGGAGGGTTGGATACGAACACCTTAGAGCTTTGGTATCACTCCCGTGGAAGATATCGGATAGATCACCTGCCTCTCTCCTCACATTAGTGGACACCACAATTATAATAGTCAACTCTTAACTTGACGTTCCCGCTGCTCCCAACTTTTCGAGCATCCGCAACTCTCTTGGCACTCCCACTCGGAAATATCTCGATCGGCTCCACTACAGTAAGCTTTCATGAGAACAGACTAATAGGCATTATGTCTCAGTTGTTCTCACCCGGCCAAAGAGCCAATTCAAGGCTGCAATGAATCTAAGGCAGTGCGCCCCGGATGCAATTGTAGTTGTCCTCCGTGGACCGTGGTGCAGAGAAATTTGAAAAACGGGAACAATTCATGAATTTCCATCAGCCAAAGGAGACTGGGCAGACAAATCTAGGGTTCTACCCACGCCGCTTTACGCCGTTTGGTGTAGCGGGCCGATGGTCTACATACCTACTCAGATCGGAACCCCGACCATAAAGCTGATCTGTGGGCCACGCAGTGGATGGAGATGGCATTTATATTTCAAGCGCTGGCAAACTCTAGGATACTGTGAGCTGTATTGTCGTACCTCCCCTCAAGTGCACCACACGACACCAGAAGTGGTGACTGAGCGGTGCCACGTATCAAGTTACACTGTAGGAAATCCACAACTGGGTGAAGCCTCTGGGATATCGAAAAATGCACAGTACCGGGACGAAACTAAACCGAGATCGGCCAGGATATCCTTATTTGCGGAGGAATGGACAGAATTACTTAAGAATGAGCGTCCTCTTTTTCATTTGTAATCGCCAGTTCACTTCCAGCGACGTCATTCGTCTTGCCCGGTTTTGGAGCAGGGAGGGCAGTAACCTTCCATCCGCTCCTGAAGGAAGCCACCGCATTTACGAATCCGAAGACACTGAGCCATATCTAATAGAGTTACATGCGTCAGCAGACCTTTCCTTCTCATTGCATACACATACATCATTGGTGAAAAGGCCATTCGAGAGAGACCTATAGGAAACTTGAGAAACTGATGGATCTTGGAGGAAGCAACCCACCAGTGAAGGGCCACCAGTGAATTGGCAGAGTTGGCTACAACCTCGTTCCAGAAAGAGTCCCACTTGTTCCGTAGATCTTCTTTGTCTTCTGCTACGACACCCTTACCTTTCCTCAAGTTTTTCTCTTTCATAAGTAGCAACTTCCTGTCCTCCATCAAATGAGCAAACTGGAGAATGAGGTAGACTGCCCAAGCACGGCAAGACCACATGGCAAGAGAGTTGGGATTCAGATGGATTCGCTTCGAAGTGCGTCGGAAAAGCGACATGAAAGAGGGAATGGTAGCCGGAACGAGGTTATGAGCACGCAAGTAATAGAGATGCTCCAATGGATAATATGCCAGCATGGACCACCCTTGTAAACGCTCAATTGTGAGGAGAGTGCGAGTTGGCGGAGGATTCTTTTCCATGGATATCATCCATTGCAGGATGGGGAGTAAACCTGTCCGATCAAATGATTGATTCGGCTAATCGACACCAGAACAATCGCTTACCCCAGAATCTACCCAACATTTTGAAATCACCAATTATACCAGAAAAACTTGCGAATGATATCGCAACGCTGCTGGTTGGCTCCTTCCGTAGACCAACTCGATGCTGGAGCCTCGCCCGTGCAAGCAAAACTGGGGTAATGAGCTTCATTGTATACTGGATGAGCTGGAAAGAACGGTGAGGACAGGAGCGTTGTTCCAAAGTTGTAGTTCTTACCGTGAATAGGTTGCTAAGCAGTGCGTGCGCTCATGAGCGGGAAGCATGAGAAGAGAAAGGCCATACGCAACTCGGTACCACTCCATGTTGACAAGAATCGGATCAAATGGTTGAGGGCTTCCGAGGGCGGGACAAGCGCGAAAGCCCCCAGAGTAACATCACTAACGTGTGCGAGAGCACTACCTTTAGCTAGGCGCGACATGAGGATACTCGTCAAGGTCCCGCTTGCGAGGTACCACGGCGTTCTTGTCTGGCTGGGACCACTTTTCAAACTCAGATCTCGGCCTGCTGCCGTACCAGGTCGGTTCAGCGCGGCAGTCGTCTGGGAGTCTAGCCGATTTAGACTCAGTCCAAGACCGATCTCGGGATTAGTCTGATGACTTTAATTATCTATACCTTGTTCTGGTCCTGTGGCATGCCAGGCAGCTCAAGGCTAAGATAAGTAGGAAGATGAATTGAAGTACATTGAAGATAGTCTAAATTGAAGACGAAGCTCACTTCGGGCAGTGCAGGGTAATGCCAGTGTGCAGAGGTAAGCATCATAATAGTCATTGACGAGTTGACTTGGCACAGAGACTTCAATGTTCCACTATCACCACTTCATGGACACGGTTATGCTCATCCTCAACTATATTTCCTCTTCCACCCCTCTCCGTGTTCTGCGTATCCCACGCGAACATCCAGGTATTCCTAGCGGATTAATCTCGCGCAAAGTTTATCCAATGGTGGAATCACCTGGAAACTTCTGTTCCCCCGTGCTAGAGGCACTGAGCTGCAGCTATGTCATATGTCGCCGTTCCCCTCTCCCTGGTGTCGCGGGTCCGGTTGTCTCAGCAACCCCTGAGTATGGTAACCAGTCAATTTACTCCTCGCCGCTGTCTGTTGACCGCGTTCTTACAAGCAAGGAAATCGTTTTAAAACCAGATGTGGGCTTGGTATGGGCAATCCGACTCTCACGCGGGTAGTTTGCGAGAGTTCCTACTCGGTTATGTATACCCGAAGCACAACCGGTATAAGTATGCGAACGCCAACCTCTGCATTGTCCCCCTCAGAGACTTCGCTTGGTCGAGATGATGTTATCATTGGCTTTCGTTTCGCTCTTTGCACTGGCGCAAACGTCGGTCGCATATACGAGCACAAGCCTTATTCCAACGGCGACCCCCACCGCGGGTTTGAACCTGGCGGCCAAGGCTGCTAGAAAGTTCTACTTTGGCTCCGCTACCGACAATCCGGAATTGATTGATACAGCCTACGTCACGATCTTGAATAACACAGCGATGTTCGGTCAGCTCACTCCTGCGAACAGCATGAAGTGGGTACGTCCGTGCTCTCTCCCGAGTTCAGCAGCTATGACCTGAGTAATTGAACACTTATCTCCTTAGGATGCGATCGAGCCTGAGCAGAATTTCATCAATTTCACAGGTGGTGATCAGATCGTTGCCCTTGCGGAGGCAACCGGGAAGATCGTGAGAGGTGTACCATATGCACTCTGCTGACTCTCTGTTTATTTGGGCCCCTTAGGTCACAACCTCGTCTGGTACAGTCAACTCCCCAACTGGGTTATGTATGGAAACTGGACACCAGAGACCTTGACCTCGGTCATTGAAACCCATGTGCGAACAGAAGTCTCGCACTACACGGGGAAAATGTGAGTTAGTTATCTCAGTACCTTTCCATGATCTCGTACTAAACGACACCTTGTTAGTTGTAAGTCATCTCTCTTAGTGAGTTGTCAATTTCTGTGACACCCTTCGAAGACGTGTGGGATGTTATCAATGGTGAGTCTGGCGAATTTTCGCTGCTGTACGTCTGAAAGAACCTTTGCGGGTTTCAGAACCCTAAACGATAACGGGACGACGCGTGCTGATGTGTTCTACACGCCTTGAATAGTTCGTACATCAACATTGCACTGCAAACGGCCCACGCGGCGGACCCGAATGCCAAACTTTACATCAACGATTACAACCTTGAGTATACCGGTAAGCTCGACCGACTGCTCCTTTGCACTTTGATTACAACGGATGTCTTCCCTCGTAGGCCCCAAGATCGATGCCATGGTCCAACCTGCGGAGGACCTCCTGGCAGCCGGCGCCCCCATCAGTGGAACAGTTAGCCGAGCAAACCACCGGGTACCAGATTGCTTAGACAAGACTACCGCTTACCTCCAGAGTGTCGGGCTACCGCCCCAACAAGTACAAAGCCACGTATGCTTTCGGGTTATTTTATATTGAGTTTGATCACTCAGCGCTACCCAGCATTGATACGATGACCGATAAACTAAACATCATGATACGATTCGGAGTGCTCTTATCATAGATGAAGTATTAGATTTCGCTAATCAGATCTTACGGCGGCAGAAGTTGGTTTTCAGCATAGCCGCTAGGTACATTAGGGTACGTTATGGTTTTAAACCACCGTTTGGTAGCCGATGGTTTTGTGGTGTCTGACCGGTATATACCACCTTTCTTTCCACAGATGCCCATTCATGGCATCGGTTTCGAAAGCCACTTCATCCTTGGTGAAATTTCTCCAAGCGAGCTCCAGACCAACATGGAGTGAATCACCGCTCTTGGTCTTGGAGTTGCCGTGACGGAACTTGATGTCCGAATTGAGCTCCCCGCTACCAGTGCCGACCTGGAACAGCAGAAAGCAGATTACATGTCCGTCGTCCAAACTTGCATCGCTGTTTCCGGATGTGTTGGTGTCACTGTTCGGGACTACACCGACAAGGTGCGGTCGCAACTGAAGTTACGATACTATTCAAATTGATTATTCGCATCATAGTACTCTTGGATTCCATCCACCTTCCCCGGCTATGGCGAGGCTTGCCCATCGGACGTGGTATGTTACACCATTCAAATATTCCCTTGCGATTTTCCAAGCACAACATTTATAGAACTTGGTCCGCAAGCCAGATGGCATTGCAATGGGTTTCATGAACTACACTGCGTGATAGACTACATATTTACAACTCATCACTCACATCAGCTCAAGGATCTGTTGTACAACATGACGATGGTACTCTCGTGGTGCAATAAGATAATCATTCAATCGTTATTCGATTTATTCTTGCTTCTTGCCATCGACCCAAACGGTCACCTTCTCATCATAAAACGCTAAGAAGCCCGCGATCTTGATACATTCGGCGTTGGGAGCGCGATAGTACCACACAATGTCTTTGTGGGTCTCGCCATCCGGCAAGTACACATCAAAGTAGTTCGCCCACCCCTGACCCCGGTATCAACCAAGTGCACCATGTCGATCGAATCAGGAACACAGACCTTGTACGGGCACACTGAGGTTGTGTCCGAAGGTGCCAAGAGGCCCACGCGGGTGTCCATGACCGGGATGTACGTTCTCATACGCAGCCCGGTTTCGAATAGAAAGTATGCCCTGTGTGTGTTCGCCACTTCGACGCCGTTCACCTCGATGCGGACATGCCTAGAGGTTTGAAGTACGTCGAGTCGCTATTCGTGCGGAATTAAACAAAGTTCCCCATAAGGCGCCGAGGAAAGATGATATACCTTGTACGGATCCTTCGGGTGCTTGTAAATTCTCTCGTCCTCTTCAAACCATGCATCCGCAGACGCAAACTTGAGTTTAAAGAGGCTCGCGAGGCCCTGGTGTTTTCCCTCGCCAGTAAACTCTGTCACGGCTTCCTTGGCCACCCGATCGCCGACCACTAGATCATAGACTTTTATACCTTCTTCTGGTTGGGCTTGGTTGGACCTATGTAACAAGGATGATGGCAAGTCTGACAAAGAGAAGAAATAAACAGGATAGAAAGGGTGCTCCCAGCTAACGGATGAAGAATTGAGCTACTCTGCCCAATTGTCAGGGGCTAGTGGCGTACACTAGTTTGGGCTTGTAGGTGTCGATAATGATCTTGCCACCGAACAGAACCCTTACCCTCTTCTTTGAGTCTTCGATGTGGGGTGCTTTGAAGGGTGGTTTGTCGTAGCCTGAAGCCATCGTGGTGAGAGCAATGTTACAATAGGGGCTGAAATCTAGAAGTTTCCACACCTGCGCACGGACAAGAAAAAAAAAGAAATCATATAAAAGTCAATAGATCACGGAACACAGATGTAGTCCACTTGGCCGGCCATACATATCGTACCGAACTTATTCGTTGTTCTCTGAATCATCGTCTGCTTCTTCGAGCCACTTCAAGAATGGCTCGCTGGCCTTCCTCACCTTCTTACTCGTTTCCTTGTCCACATACTTCTTGCTGACGTGAGTCCCCCATTGCGTGACGACATCTTCATCCAAAACGTCGTTCTGGTACAATGCCATAAGGATTTTCGGAACAGCAGGGATCAGCTCCGGATAGGTCAATCCAACCAGCCGCTCAATGCCTCCGAGCAAAGATTTCTGGTGCTTCTCCGAGGTGATCATCTGTACAGAGCCAAGTCAGTAGAGGCCAAAGGATCGGAGTATGCAGCATACTTTCGCCAGTAGAGACTTATAAGTTGTAATCTCCTGCACAACATCCTTGGTAAACAGCGCCTGCACAAGAACGAGGAGGGTTTTATGTTTCTTTTCCACACCCAGCTCCTCGGCCTTCTTGTAAATCTGCACTGAGCCAACGTCTTCGTCCCTGTTCTCTTCGACCCAGTGGCCGAATTGAGCGTATGGACTGTCAGCATCCTCCTCACTCCCGTCATCGTCCCCACCACCACCGAGAGACATGCCACCAATCTGGCCTCCCAACACTTTGATCCGAGCTTGAACTGCTTCATGAGAGGTGTCTGCAGACCAATCATCTGTACGAAGAGTAGTATCTGTAGTCAGATCAGCGGCCTCGGCCTTGATCTTCTTGGTCAGCTCGTCGTCACTGTCTGCGCCCTGAGCCGTATTGTCTTGACCATCTCTGGGAACAGCGGGAGCTGCAGCATGAACACCATTCCCGTTGCCAGTCGTGGCGCCGTTAGCTTCACCCTTGCCTTTCTTACTCTTCTTGGGAGGGTTCTTGAGGATGAAGGTGACGAGCTTATGCCTCATGTCTATACCTGTCCTTTCGCCACAAGCCTTGCAATCACGGATGATATCCTCGTTACGACCATTCTTGAGGATGATGAGGTCGGTCTCGGGGTTTTTGCACGAACGGCAAAGGACAAACTTGTCGATGAAAGCATCAAGGAGTTCGCGAAGCCTGGCAGCATCGTGAGCGCCGTTGACAATGTACCGATCGTTCTTTTCATCGAACGGAGTCTGTGCACCAAGTTCGCAACCGAAAAATTTGGTAATGTAAGCGGGAGGACGAGATAGAGCGCGAGCGACATCAGACATGTTTGGAACGACAGTCTTGATGCCGTTACCCTTGCCCTCGATTTTTGTAAGGAGTAATGGCATGCGATAGCGGTAGAACTTGTCATCGACATCGCGGCGGATGTTGACGATTCCTGCGTTAGCCATGCTGGGCGGAGGTATTTAGGGCTTGAATGGGAGTGCATTAAGACCAGAGCCGTCAAAGAAGGGTGGTTTGGGTACTCACAGTACTTATGGATTCTGACCGAGACTGAGACTGATGCGACGATTTATTGAGAGGAGGTCGAAGCATGAAATTGGCTCTTCTGTGTTCGCCTCTGCGGGGACAGAAGATGGTGAATAAGCTGGTCGAGGAAGATATCGTGGGGTAGTGAAGGAGCTAAAAATTTCCAATAAAAGGTCGGGTTGCGGGTGTCGAGCGCACAGCTGGCTGGTTGACGAAGGGGGTGTGATGTAGGCAGAGGTTACGGGCAGCGCTCAGCCGGCGAAACCAAATTTATAATGTTCCCCCTCGTGTGTTTGTTTGTGCACGCTTACGTAAGTGTATGAGAACAAAGTCCAGATATGGAATATTTCCCCATCTCTCCGCGCTTTCATTTTCTAGAATATTGTGATGAAACCCATCGCTCAAGTGCTGAGATAGCATCCAAGACGTCGACACTGGGTATCAAGAAACCAATTTGTAGTACAGATGGGAAGAGAATTACAACCACGCCATATGCCGTAGTGGAACACTCCTAGAACCTGGCCCTTCTTGCTCTCCAAATGGGAAAAGTTGCTCGCAACGTGGGTTCTCCAGCGTCTTGTAGAAGGCGACCAAGTTGGTCTTGATCGCGGCTGCGAGCTTGGAAGTGGGGTTGGGGTACAGCTGAGCTTTCAAGTTGATCTGTCTCTGGCAAGCATAGCACAACTGAAAAGAATCAGCACGGGGAACGGCGGGCCGGACCAGCGGGATCGACGCACGGTTCTAGGGTCTTCTAGATCCGCCACATAGTTGCCCACACCTTCGTCCCAACCCGGCGGCACGCAGATCAAGCTGAGTACTTACCTTGTCAAACATGGTGAAGATCTGGACAAAGTCGTATGGGACCTGGTGACGACAGGATCCGTCGGGGTACTTGTGCAGCTTGAAGAAACTCCGCGCACTGTCCAGCGTGACGCTGAGCGTCGTGTTCGCCGTCTGGTTGCTCACGAAGAAAGCGGGGGAAAGATCGTTTCTACGTAGGCAGTTAGGTAGCAGGGTCAATGAGAATCGCTGTGCCATGATCCACGTACCTTCTTGGACAGCACTGATGATTTCAGCCGGAGTGGCCACGACGTTACGGTTGAGATACTTTGAAAAATAACCATGCTCATTGGTGAATATTCGAATATTCGAATGGCGTTACCGAGATCTCTGATCACTCACCCTGTGAGAAGCCAGGATATTCAATCCCGGGCAGTGACCGCGAATATCACCCAGTGGTCGATCAGGCTGGTATGGGTGGGCCGCGTCATACACTAACTTTGTGGACGTGCCATTGATGGGAGGCGGGAGAGGTTGTGCACCGGGCATGCTGCCAAATGTTCGCGCTACAGCCCTGACCTCTTCTGGAGACAAGCCCACGAGCGAACGAAGTTTGCTAGGTTCAGGAACCCTAGTGCACATGGGACGAGCGCAACTAATACCGCTAGATTCTGCAACTTCATCCCCAACATGAACAAGGTGTTAGAGGAAACAAAACTGATGAAGAAGACAAATCGTCCACCGGTAATCTTATGCACCCAAGGAAAATCCAAAGTGGCGTACACGCGAGTCACCTTCGGCCAGCGGCTGCATCGAGGAGTTTCCAACTGCGTCCTTCAAGAAGCAGACCTAGTCTGGTGACCAGCCTGTTGATTGCAGTCCACTGGCAGTGCAACTGCGGCGGCGCATTTCACAGTATCTGTATTGATCTAACACCCTGTTTAGTCCCATTCAGGTTCAGAGCGTCACGCTGCTCAGCATCTTTGGCAGGGTGTCTAGCAAGCCCGCAGCTCCGAGCCATTAAGGGTCACTTGTTCCGGCACGTTTTACCTGTAGCTTCTTGACTTGATGTTAACAAGTATATATTTGATCCATAAGCTCACGATGTAATTCGATGCAAGTGCTGATCAGTTCTCGAGCACTCGGGCCATACGGCCCGATCGCCGCAAGGGAAAGCTGGAGACTGCGACAACACAACACACGAACGGACGAATGTGGGTCATGAACCGTGTGCAACAATGGATCGAATTTACCCGGCTCCGCACCCCGGGATAGGGACTAGATCATTGAGGTCCGAGTTTACTATGCTTGCACACTCGGCTCATGCTTGGCCAAGAGCTTGGCCAAGATGAGGTTCGAGAGTTATCCTTGGAATCTTAGCGTGTCCGCGCGCCACTACTTGTTTGGTGGCACGGGTACGACAACGATAAGTAATGGAAAGAGGAACAAGTATCTCCTTCAACTTAGATCTGCTTAGGGGAAACTGTATGATGACCAACTACAGCTTCGTGCAATGAATAACGTGCGTTTGCGATGGGAGCATGAGGGGATTCACGTGAGTGAAATTGGGTTGATTTACGGTGAAGGTTTGTCAAAGGCTTGGCCGGAGTTTGACTGGGGTAGATTTCGCTGAATTGGGCGCGGGAATTTGGAATCATCGTCTGCTCTGTTACCGTCGTAAGCATGTCATATTTTACAGAAATGACGGACCGTGTGATGAGCAATCGTGTGTCGAGAATCCCTGAACAAATGAAAAATTACGGCGCATTCTATGCTACCTTGCCATTGTCTGGAAATGGAGCCCTAAAAGCGAAGCTCGATATGTTACGGTTGTTTCACTCGAAATCATATTCATGTGAGCATACTTATTGGAAGATTAACTGATGTACGAATCTGACGGGAACGCACGATCATATTCGCCCACTATTTCAGTGGTCATGGTAACACAGCAAATTTGGCGGCTGAGTGTGGAGTCAAACACTACATACTACCACTGTACCAGCAGTACGGCGCCGCGAGTACCACGGCGCAGAAAGTTTCATGCCCGACCGTGCGCAGGCTCGGTGGCAAGAAACCCACCAATATGCATGACCCAGACAAACTACGACGACTCGCTGATGACCATCAAAAAAGCGGTGCAAAACTCCTGCCACTGTTGCTACAGGCTCTTTGGCCCATCGTCGTAAGAAGGACGATCCACCGGTTGAACTGCCCAATGGTTGTATTGGAGGTCGTGTTTGCCACACATCATGGAAATGGCCACGGTATATATCGCAGCGCAACCCGAGCATGCTTTGAAGACAATGAAGAGTATAATTTTCACTTCTCTGCTAGCACCAGCTATCCACTGGCATGCCAATAAAAGTAACCATACTGAAACTGATGAGGTGGGAGTAAGTCACAAAGCACACAGCGGTCCTCAGCCGCAGGAGTGTGTACCCAACGCTAATGAGGCCAAGTGTTGACGGAACAACTAAGATAAAGACGTGCAACCAATGTAGTTCTCCGTGCCAGTTGTCCCGAGTCACTGATGAAAGTGCTTCTTGATGCTTGAGAGTATATTATGTTGTCGCGGTTTCCTATGACAACGGGTCCATGCGACTTGGCCGCCATTGCAGGCGTCAGAAAGGAGTCAGGTGCGTTTGCTCCGGTCAACATAGAATAAACTTACATTATCATTCAGGGTGACAATACATCTGATGGACGCTGGACATACCCTCTGAGTTCCTGGTCCCTCTCAACGATTACACGAAAGGGAATTTGCTCTTCGTCAGTCTACCCTTAACAAGGTAGTAATACTGCGGACTCACCAAGGAACCGAAGAGGCACCAACAGTCCGACGGAAGTAAAGAGACATTAGAACCTCGAACTTCTCAGATAGAATGCGGTTTAATTGTTACTACTCGTCCCAGAAGAACCCTTCAAGCATCAAGTTCGGGCACTAACGAACTTACACACGCTATGATATGAAACAGGAAGTAGACTTTTCCATATTTGCTGTGTTCAGTGGTGAAAAGCGGGTGGCCCGTTTGTGCCAAAGCTTGATGCACCCTCGCACATTGCAATCAAGTCAACTCACCCAACTTGAAGAGTTCGAAGGATATGATAATTACATTTAAGAATCTTACACGCAATTACGAGGCGGTTGCCTTTATCCTTCAGGGAATAATGTTCGGAAACATGCAAATTTGTGGAAGCTATGAGCCGCAGCACTCGCTGGTAACTTGATTTATGTAAATTTTTGTGCGATGAATTTGTTGATCAATATTAATGTTCTGTTGACGAGTATGTATGTAAAGGAGCGGTGACTGTACCTATCATGCTGGGCTAGCCAATGCTATTCTGGCAAGCAGTGGCAACCGGTTTCGAGAACGTCAAAGGTAGAAAGTGATAACCGTGGTGTTTGAATCATGGCAAAACTCGTATGCGCTCTAGGTCAGAGCTAGTGTGTTGGGTACAGCCTGGTGCGTTTACATAAGTAACTCCGATGAGTACCTCTTGTTCGTGACTTTGCTCTCGAGGATATCATCTCTCAGGCGACATGTGGAAATTTCATCGTTCCATGGCCCGTCCATTCTTCGCTCGTGGTCGGAACACTCACTTTTGGCATATCTTTGATCGCCAAGAATGTGATCACCTAGATAAATTATCGTCTTCACTATCCAGTGGACTTCCAGGCATGTCCGTGTACGTCTTCCTGCCTTGTAAAGACGAACTCAAGATACTTAGGCCGCTGTTTCATCCACCCTGCAACACGCCGTACGCAGTCGGATACCTCCGCGCGGACTGCGCTTTATCTCTCCGTGTATACCCTCATCCTACAGCTTTCTTCATGATGTCGCGTTCAACGAATAGTCCCCACTGGCCTCCCCGCTGCCTTCGGAATCCAAGCACTCCGGTCCGACAGTGATGCCTACACGTGTCGTTATCAAGCATCTCGCAAACCCTGTTCAAGACATTGAAGAGTATGTCTGCGGCAAGCAAGAGCGGCCCGTCGACTCTGGAACTGTAGCACTATTGATAGAAAGTAACAGTAAGACGTGTCGGTGGTGTATGCAACTGTGGACGACTACCCTGTGCTCTAGATGGATACTCTCTCGTTGGAATCGCCACACATACTTGGACATCTACTCTGGAATACTGTGATGAAAACCATCAATCAGATGCTAAGATCATCCATCGTCCAATACTAATCGATAGAGTATCGAGGAACCAAATTGTAGTACAGATATAATGAAGCACCTTTAGAACCTCGACCACTGTTCCAATTTGAACTTTCTTACTGCCCAAACGGGAAAAGTTGTTCGCAACTCGGGTCCTCCAGCGTCTGGTAGAAGGTTACAAAGTTGGCCTTGATCGCGGCTGCGAGCTCGGAAGTCGGGTTGGGGTACAACTGAGCTGTCAAATTGAGCTGTCTCTGGTAAGCATAGCATAACTGAAAAGATTCAGCACGGAGAACGGCGGGGCCGGACCAGCGAAATCAACGTACGGTCCCAGGGTCTTCTGAATTCACCACATAGTTGCCCACACCTTCGTTCCGACCCGGCAGCAGACCAACCAAGTTGAAAATCAGTCCAAACATGGTGCTAACCTGGGGAAAATCGTATGGGCCCTGGCGACGATAGAATCCATCGGGGTACTTGTGCAGATCGAAGAAATTCCGCGCGTCGTCCAACGTGGCATTGAGCGTTGTGTTCGCCGTCTGGTTGCTCACGAAAAAGGCGAGGGGAAAGGTTGTTTCTGCGTAGGCAGTTAGGTAACGGGGGGTGTCGAACGAAAAGGTCGGGTTGCGTGCGATGGAGTCGCTGATGCGGAGAATCTTTTGCAGGGATGCGGATTCAACTGTGATCAACCCGTCTCCGACGACACTGGCAGCATAGACGAGCTATGGACGGGTGAGGAACATAGACACGAGTGGTAACCCATACCTACCTGCTCGAACAAGGTTTCATTGAAACTGTAGTTGTCGCCGAAATAATAGTCCCCGCGAGTGGTGCTAACATCACCTAGAGTTGAGAGTCGAGATGAGTGATCAGCCGGGGTTATTCGGAGTACCCAAGATATCCGAATAACGAAATTTACCTTCGAAGTTGCCGTGGATGTTAAGCCCTGGAGTGAGTTGATCGTCTGCAGTCGTATTTGCACCAATGCTCATCAAGTTCGTCAAATGATTCCCGTCAACAATAAATGCCTATTTCGTTTCCAAACACCATCCATTAGTTAGCAGAACAAACGAGACGACGGTGACATCCTCTGACATACCCCATAAGTGATGAACGAAGCCAAGTTCCATCCCATGTTGAAACCTGTGAGTTTCAGATTGATCCCTCCACAAGGATCGCTGTGCGATGGTTTACGTACCTTCTTGGACAGCATTGATGATCTCGGCCGGAGTGGCCACGCCAGTTCGATTGATATACTTTGCAGAAGAACCACGTTCACGGGTAAGCCGCGTCACCGAGATCTCTCGTCACTTACCCCGTGAGAGGCCAGGGTATTCAATCCTGGGCAGGGACCACGAATGTCACCTGGTTGATCAGGCTGGTATGGGTGGGCCGCGTCATAAACTAATTTTGCGGATGTGTCGTTGATGGGAGGTGGGAGAGGTTGTGGACCGGGCGTGCTGCCAAAGGTTCGCGCTACAGCCCTGACCTCTTCTGGAGACAAGCCCACGAGCGAACGATATTCTGGAAAGTTTGCTAGGTGCGGGAACCCCAGTGCACATGAGATGAGCGCAGCTAGTATCGCGAAGTTCTGTAATTTCATCTTGAACATGAACAAGAGGTCGGGGGAACAGAACGGAGAGAGAAGACGAATCGAATACCGGTGATCTTATATACCCAAGGAAAGTCCAGCGTCAAAAACTTCCGATGGACTTCGTCCTGGAAGGGAATCACCGGCAGTGCTGCTGCTGCTGCTGCTGCGGATTTCACAGCATCTACATCTGCATGCATATCAATTTAATACCATTGTTACGGAATCGAGAGCGCCGCGCTGCTCAGCATCCCTGGCAAGGTGGCTACAGATCTAGCAAGCCTGTAATCCGCCATGGTTTGTGTTAATGGAGTCAATGCGGAACTCGACTTTAGTGGCGACAAGGAACATAAAGGCACTCGGGGGTAATATTCTCATGCCAAAGTATATACCTGAAACGCGGCTGGTGGGCCGTGCAATCTACCGCCGCAGCCATGGCTTGGCTATCGCAACCCGCTAGAGTCGTTGAGTTTACCAGTAATACAATTAATACAGAGGATGTCTCACCTGTTTTAACATGTTTTAACTGGCTTCTTGACTGAATGCTGACATGCATATACTCAACCGTCCACATGCTCACGGTGTAGTTCGGATCTATTTTCCTGATCAGCGCTGGATACTCTCTGGCCGTACGGCCACGATTGCCACGAAGGAAAGAAGTCGGAGACTGCGACCAAGCAACATAGGAACGAGCAAATGTTAAGAGGAACTTGTCTGCCGAGTGGTTTCTGAACCATGTGCAACAATGGAACAAATTTACCTGAGAGTGCACCCCGAGGTAGCCTGACCACTAGATCATTGAGGTTTATGCTTGTACGCCCGGGCCGACATGGCTAAGAGCTTGGGCGAAGGTTCGGTTCGGGATTGACTTGGATTGCATCTTCCTGTTTACGGGAGCGTATAACAAATAGCAAACGAGCAACGTGTGCCGTGACATTCACGGTTCTCCGAAGTTGAATCCATTTTGTACAGATTAATCAAGCTGTGCGGGACACAGCATGTAAAATTTATCGAAAAACATATGATTAATTTCGGGCAAGCAGGACACTGGACCGTCAAAGTATAAGTCCTGGGCTAGATGCCAACTTATGAACCGTACGTCTATGCTTTCGCGGATATAATTCTCGAGAGAGGTGACTATGTATGTGGTAAGCGCAGTATTTTGTTTACGTGGTTGTGTGGCAGACTCGCGCATGCTACTCGCGCGCGAACAGGGTCCGTACGTGTCCGACGACCTTTTATTCGGCTTGGGGATCCGCCAGTCACCAGTTCCATTCACCCCTCCGGTTCGCTCCTTCTTCAAAGAACAGACTTCACTGAAGTTCAATACAGCTCAGAAACTATGGTGACCCCAGGGCTAGCTCTCTTAGCACGTACCGCGGGGCTCTTGTCTGCATACTGTCTAATCGGTTCTGCACTCTGGCGTCTCTTGGCACTGTGCGGAATACCAACGTCAATCTGGTGGTTGGTGGCCGGGCTTATTGCAGGCTTGCCTTTGGGAATCACACTCAAGAATCTTGCACGCGATTACGAGGCGGCTACCTTGGGTGCTCGTCCCATGCCTGTTCTGCAGGGAAAAGTGTTCGGAAACATCGATATGATGCTTAAATTGATGGAAATCATGAAGAACGGATATCCCGGTACGAGCCATCGATCATACCTTTTTCTGAACAAAATTCAGACCTGTGTGGACAGCGGACGGCATAGCAGGGAAAGTCGCAGAAGTCGGCAACTGCTTTAATTTTCGTGTGATGTATGGTGACATTCTGTTTACTTGCGAGCCACAGCACATAAAGGTGCAACAACCGGTGTCTATCTCGCTGGGCTAGCTGACGCTCGTACAGGCCATTCTGGCAGCCAATTTTGAGAGCTTCGTCAAAGGTAGACAGTGGTAACAATGGAGTTTAGATCACGGCATAACTCGTCATTCTAGGGGACATTTTCAGAGCTACGGTGCTGAATGTGTTGGGTACAGGCGTCTTTAATGCTGACGGTAAGCAACTCTTTATAGCCTCTTGTTCGTGACTTTACTCTCGATCCCTTAGGCGATATGTGGAAATTTCATCGTTCTATGACCCGTCCATTCTTCACTCACGATCGGATCAGTCACTTTAATATCTTTGATCGCCATGCTGAGCATGTAATCACCCAGATGAAGTCTCGTCTTCGTGCCGGGTATCCAGTAGACTTCCAGGTATGTCCATGCGTGTCTATTTCCCTGCTTTAAAGCGAATTCAAGATCCTTAGGATGCTATTTCACGTTTCACCCTTGACTCTGCAACAGAGTTTCTCTTCGGGAAATGTGTAGACAGTCTCTCCGCCGGCCTTGTTTATCCCTACAACGTGACTCCGGTCGGGAACTTGGTTGGTAACTCCAAGGTTGCCGACGACTTTGCTCGTGCATTCGCAGACGCTCAATACATAGTTTCTCAACGAGTTTTCAAAAATTGGTTGTGGCCTCTGTTCGAAATGTTTGGTGACAAAACTGTGAAGCCGATGAAGGTCGTGAACAGCTACATCGAACCCATTCTAAAGGATGCGATAGAGAAAGCGAAGACGGCCACCCTAAACGGGGAGAAGCCAACCCCTGAGTCCTCCGATGAGGACACACTCCTCGATCACCTCGTCCGACTTACCACTGGTGGGAGGTGTTGTTGGTCACCCTATTCCTCTTAATAATTCTCTATAGATCCTGCGGTCCTCAAGGATGAGATCTTAAACATCATGATCGCTGGTCGTGATACAGTACGTGCGATCACATTGGTGTTCGGTTATGAATTAATTATCTGTGACAAGACGGCCGGGACACTGACATTCGTTGTCTATCTTTTGTCAACGCACCCTCACGTGCTTGTTCGTCTTAGGGAGGAAATCATGACTAAGATTGGACCCAGAAATCGCCCTACATATGACGCGATCCGTGACATGAAGTACCTCCGCGCGGTTATTAATGGTGAGCTACTTACCATGGTTGAGCGGAGAGGTCTCATAGATTGTTGTTCCAGAGACATTGAGACTATTCCCGGCTGTGTAAGTACTTGCGTCTACCAATTAGATATACAGCCTACTCACTTTTTATTGCAGACCAATGAACGTTCGGTGAGCAAGAAGATTTTTTATCAACAAAGTGCTCACTGCAAGCAGTGAGAGCGTCAAAGCTACCACTTTACCCTCCTCCGACCCATTGAAGAAGCCATATTACGTGCCAGCAAATACTCAGTATGTTACTCGTCCGTATTAAGTTACGAAACGTAACAACCTCCAACAGGGTGGGGTATTCTGTATTCATCATGCACCGCCGAAAGGATCTCTGGGGTCCAGACGGTAAGAGGTTTCACCTGGCGTCCGCTTCTACTAACCCCGTTTACCCTGGACAGCTGAAGAATTCGATCCCGACCGCTTCCTCGATCATCGGTTGCAGAAGTATCTCACACCACAACCATTCATCTTCCTTCCATTCAATGCCGGACCTCGTATTTGTCTTGGTCAACAGGTAAGCACTCGCATACACACATTTCTTCTTACTTTTGTTAATAGAGTGTTGTCTATCAATTTCAGTTTGCGTATAACGAAATGTCCTTCATCCTAATTCGGCTCTTGCAACAATTTGACACAATCAGTCTAGCACTAGACGCACAAGCTCCTGAAACACTTCCTCCTGCGGCCTGGGCAGACGCGGAAGGCCGGAAGGCGACGGAAAAGATCTTCCCGAAGTTGCATCTCACGATGTATGCACATGTAAGCTCTCAGTTGATGATTTTGAGTATAGCTTTGGTTGTCTGACACACGTCGGCACAGGGTGGGTTGTGGGTGAGAATGACTGAGGTCGATGATGAGACCGCCTGAGCAATAGATCTGCAGTGATGGCACCCCACCGAATGTTTCCTGAATTTCATCGTCGTTTCACAAATAGATCCCATTTACTCCTCTACTTGTACCATATACCGGCGACTTAGACTTGATATCTGTTTCCCTTGGCAACAGTTGCCGTGTATCCGCCAGTACTTCTTAACATGTCTGACAGTCATTGGCTAGAGCCTTTCTGTTATACAACAACTTGTACTGGTCATATTATTAATGGTGCACGTGCAATATATCGAGTAATTTTTGGGATAGAATGAATAGAAACATTGAATGTAAAAAAAACATGGATATCCCTAACCAACGAAGATGTTACAGATGATACGCTCATAATGCATATGATAGTAATGCATATCCCGTCATGTTGCATTGATTTTTGGGGGTCCCATGTTGGGCCCAGCCAAAATGGGTGAATTTTTGCATATTGCATAATCATTAGACAGTGATAGGTACGTATGCATTATGATGGAGCCACCAAGGCAGGCGAAACCGAAAAATTTATGCCTACCATTTCTCCCTGGCACACCTGCAAAATTTCCCAACATCAAAATGCTCCAATTGAAACAGAAGCCCCGAGAAAAGCCCACCAATCGCATCCCAGCGAAGCGGCAGAACACATTTTCAACACCCTACCAACCCTGGATGATGTACTAGGTCCTCCTGAAGAAGTTGAGATTCGCGAAATGGATATTTTCTCAAGCAGCGAGAAAGGTGAGGAGATTGTAGATGTGGTATGCCACAAGACATCTGTGGCAAGGGGCGATGTCATCAAGGTTGACTCAGATGAAGAGGATAACCCGCCGTGTGTCACGAGGGTTCAGGCAATGACATTGTGCAAGCAACTTGCAGGGGCGGTGTTGGAGTATGGTGAGGCTCCGAGTTGTCGAAGCAGCTGTGTCGTTGTCGTGCACACTTACGGGACAGGAGTTTAACAACGCGAAACAGACAAGTTTGGATAGGCAACAAGTATCGTCCCGATAAGTCGTGACCGTGATGTCACCCATTGTCACACATTGCTGTCTCGCAGAACCATAGTAATGCATTAAGTTTTTGGGGGTCCCGACTTTATGCATTATGAGCGTATCAACTGTAATGACTACGCGTCTAAAGCTTGGGCTGGTTCTTGAATGCTTTGTCTCCGACCGCTAGTCATTCAGTACCTTCGAGAAGTTTCTCTACGACAGTGTCAATCGCTTGAGGAGTCGTCGTGGACAACCAGCGATTCACGACATTGCCATTCTGATTGATCAAGAACTTTTCAAAGTTCCACTGTAGCAACCCACACGTTGAAAATGACAAAAGAATCCAAGGATGCCAAGCAACAGACCTTGATCCGAGACAAACCCAGGATGCCAGATTTCTCGTTCTTGAGCCATCTGTAAACCGGGTTGGTGTTGTCACCGTTGACATCGGATTTCTTCATGAGAGGAAAGGAAACCCCGTGGTTGAGCTCACAGAACGACGCGATGGTTGCGTCGTCGCCAGGTTCCTGACCACCGAACTAGACACGAGATGTTGAGCCAAAAGGCATTACAACGAGTCGCATTCAACCCACTCACTTGGTTGCAAGGGAATCCGAGTATCACTAACCCGCGGTCTTTGTATTTGTCATACAGGGCTTGCAGACCTATGAGTGAGGGGGGCGTCCGTCCTGATCGCCGTGAGTAGACGACAGGGATCTCTTACCTTTGTATTGCGGAGTAAATCCGCTGTGATTCCAATGTCAGTATATACCAGTCTTCTCCATCATAATTCAGAGAAAAAGGGGTACGCATACCACTGTGATGCGACGTTGACAATGAGGACGACCTTTCCCTTCAATTGCTCGAAATCATAGGTCTTTCCACTCGGAAGATCTGCTTTGAGGTCGTAAAAGGTGGACGTAGTTGATGACATCGTTTGCCTTGACAGGGCTGAGTGGAACGGTTGCAAGCGTCGGTGTACTGAAATAGAGGTTCTAGAATGTTTCGGAGATACGAAGCTATATCTGAATCGACAATTGAAGAGAGGAACAAAGTTGATAATTAGTCGCAGCTGAGAGCGGGCTAGAGGACGAGTCCGGGTCGCAGTTGATTTGAAGACGGGCTGCATTACTTAACTTTCAAAGCCAATTATCAGTCATTCCTACACAGTAGTATCACGTGGAGGCACTACGTATGCCTCACGGAAAGCACCACCGCAATCCCTATCATATAGTTGCCCAACAGAAATGTAGAAACACTTGGTATAGTGAACGTATTAAATGAATGTAGAAATACTCGGTGTTGTCACTGAAGTAAAACTAGTACTGTGCCATTAAGATCAATTCGACAGGGCCTGTGACGCATGACAGCTGTGACCAAAAAACTGATTCGACGTCACTGGCTGTGGTGTGTGACAACTGCCGGATTTCGTCAGGCTAAATTTCATCAGGTCAGATTAGCTTTGGAGTTAGATAGGTTTACAATGTTGCTCGGTTCAAGTTATAGCTTGGTAACAATCATTAATTCATGGTGGAGCTTCAAGTTTCAAATGAAGGCCTGGGATGCAGTGCATGAAAATTTCAATGACATTTGGGTTGCTAGCAGGTTCTGCATCTAACACAATGACTGTGACTCTCGAGCTCAAGTTGCCCATAAATGCAATTACATGTCTACTTCCCAAATCCATGCTATCTATCCTTGACTTTCTCAAATTCCCCCTTCCACCACCAGTCATCTTATCCAAACCATATCCTTCACCATCTGCATACTTCAGTTCCGATGAACCAAACATACAAGACATCCAAAAAATCAGCTCTATACCCACTCCTCCCCCTGATGTAGTCAACACTCTCCTTTCCCACTGGCATACTGTCGAATCAACCATCTCATCAGTTCAATGTGCCCATCTCATGGACATCAATCCAACATACCGGCTCCCAACATGGGTAGTCACGTACTGGGCCGAGATTTATCGTCTTCACAAAACACAACTCACTTGGGCTGTGGCTGAGAGTGCTCTTCAGTCTCGCAGCCAATCATGGCGGAAACCTGACCGTGAAAGTCATGAGCTCATCCAACAAGTATACATGACACTCAAGACTTTACCTTGGTCTGGCTTCATCCATGGATTCACAACACAGGAAACCATCCATCATCTTGCAGCCTATATGACTCAGGAATGGCTATCTGACACACATGAAATCCAGATGGTGGAGTTGCTACGTAGCGCTGTGCATCGTCACATGATCAACCCTATGGTCGAACTTGAAGGTCCATACTTTCATACCTATATCAAGTCAGCCTTTGAAGCGGGTGGGATTTCCTACCAAAACTTGCCTTTCTTCAGCCAAGCACGTGGCTTGGGTGAATCTCTTCAAGCTGGCCAGCACACAAGTGTTGGCTTCATATCAAATGTTGACAACAACCATTGGATCGCGACAGTCATCGACTTCTCAAACTCCCGCATTTTGTATGGTGATTCGCTTGGAGGAGAACCTAGGGAGGAATTTGTCAACGTCCTTCAATGGTGGACTCGATATCACACTAGCACCGATTTTGTAATTCAAAAACTTGCCATTCCTACTCAACGCGACTCATTCTCCTGCGGAATTTTGGCTTTCAATGCTCTTGCACACTTCTATTTACCAGATCAATATCCACTGTTGGATGTTCAAAGGGTTGCAGACGAATGCCTAAGGATTTTCCTAGAGGTTGCACAATGTCATTTAAGTCATGTAAGTTGGCTTTGAAGTACCGTCTCACCTTGATTTCTCATTGACATCATTGGTTACAGGCCATTACTGCGTCATCCGGATTTGAGTTGACACCTCATCTTGAGCCCATACATATCCCACCAACTCGACCTTCCACGCCACAGACTGAGCGAGGAAGTAAACAGCTACAATCCAAGTCGGCTATCAATGTTGCGCTCCAAAAGCAGGCTAATGGAGATTCAGTTGGTCTTTTGAAATGGTTCACGAAGTGCTCACCGGACGAATTCCGTGCACAATCAAAGCATGTTGACGCTTTAATCATGGAAGGGTTAAAGGACTATGAAGAGATAGAGAGTATGAAATCCGAGCAGCGTCAGCAGGAACTCCGAGACAAAAATAGGTTCTGGCAACAGAAGCATCGTCAGTTGATCTATGCCACACAGATTGCTTGCGGTGAGCGATCTCCAGGAGGAACAAAGCAGAAAACAACTACTAGTCACGTCAGTTCACATCTTCGTTCATTGGGATTTGCTCACCAATTTTGATTAGTGGTCTATCGCTGACCTTAAGGATATGGGAGAACAGGTGACACCATCAGTGGCCGAACTTACAAGACCACATCGGGCGTTCAAGGAGAAGGAGCGTCTAAAACAGAAACATCCTCAGGGCCGGAAGATCAAAATCAGACACAGAGAAGCTGCATACCATAATTGGCACACTCCATTCCTATGGTCTCAAATTGTGAATGCTGCAAAGCATCCATCTGTAGGAAGAACAATGAGTAGTACACGCATCATTGCATTACTGAAACACCAGGACCCGAGATCATTTGCTGGACTTGCCCGCTCGACAGTGGAGGGCTGGATTGATCGCAGTGGAGACCGACCAACATGGTCTGCCCGTGCTCTTGAAATGGCGCATTGGGGAAACGACCCTGGCTTAGGAAATAGAGGAGGGCGAACGGGGATTTTTGTATGTGATCATGAAACGACACGCAATTAATCTTTTATTTTCCCTTCGTCTTTTCACCAATCTTGTTATCTTATTTCTTAATCTAATCTTATCAAGATTCTTCTAGAACGTTCGATCAGTGACGTCACTATGATGTCATCACGACGTCATCATGACATCATCATGATATCATATTACTTAATCCTCCAGAACATTCCTTTTCCCAGGCTTGCCCTAAAGCAGGCCAGTAGTATAAGTAGTCGTGCAACTCCATGTACATACCTTAGTTTCGGTATTCCATTTCTTTGAGTCGAATATCACACTTAGTGACTCGATTCTTTTTGTGGTCTTTTCATAATACCGAAACTATCTCTTCGTCGCCGAGCTCTTCGCTCCCCGACGCCCCTTCATCGCTACATATATAGTCTTCGCCTTCTGACGCACACTTCGCTGCGTCGTTGTCTCCTTCGCCCTTCCTCTTCTCCCTCTTTTAGACGTTCCTACTCACAGCACGTGTAATTCGAGCCTTTGGGTCGTTGCCGCGAGAGCGTCTGGTCAACGGGCTCTAGGAAACCGTCGGGATTTGCTGTGTGCACCCGCGGGTTGAGTCATTAGACCGTTGGTTCTGCCTCTACCTCATTCCTGCTTCCCCCCACTTTCCATGCCTCTGTTACGACTCTCTATTTCTTTTCTTTCTTTTCTACATTTGCTACGGTTACTCAGCCTTCTTGTACTACCAGCGCCTGGCGTACGAATCCTTCGTACCTCGCCTATCCACTGGACTACTTTCCTTTTCTCCGCCTCCGGCTTCCGCCTCTTCCATACCGGAGGTATCTTCCCCTTGTCTCACGCCGTCGTTGATTGTTCTCACGATAGTCG
>QFEM01000188.1:0-20868 GCA_003316205.1 Boletus bicolor
AGCCATGGAGCTCAGACATGCCTCTGAACTTGTTGAACACTTTCACTTCCAGTATCTGGACAGACCCAGACCTCACTCCGCATGATTGGACAAAAATGACTTGCATTATTTGTACACTAAAAGAGGCAATGAGGACTATCTACACTTCTTCTTCGATCTCTGTGCCCTCATCGTCATCCTTGTCCATGTCACCCTCTGCCATCTCCACATCCTCCTTCTCCATCTCCCAGATTCTCTCCACCCTCAACTCCTCCCTTTCCTCTGCCACCTCGCTCTCTCTCCCATCCTCCATCTCCTCCTCCGTCTCCTCGTCCTTTCTGTAGATCTCTGTGGCCTTCAAGTCAACCAGTTGGCCAAAGAGTTCTCCTTGCTTCTTTGTCTGCTCATTTTGAGCCCAGACCACATCTTGGAGCTCCCTCACCACCGCTGTCATCAGTCTGGCCACCTACATCCAGACCTTGATTGCCTCCACAAGCTCCCCCCCTTGCGTGGAGCCCGCTCCAGTGCTCAAAGCCTCCTCTGACTCATCTGTCCACCTCTTCTTTGCTGACTGCAAGGTCCCCTCCACTGCCTTCCTCTTCTTCAGCACCAGCTTCTCCACTTCTTCCATCTCCAGCCAGACACACCTCACCTTCACCCAGCAACACTCCTCGCATGACGTCGCCTTCCCGGGCCCCAGGACGCACTCAAGGTCCTTGGCAGTGCACCAAATGCACACCTTGACCTCTGAGACCTCTTGCGCCTTCCCCTTGCTCGGTCCAGTGTGCTGCTGCTGCTCGCGCACCTCCTCAGCCTAGGCTCTGTCAGCTTTCCATCAACCCCGAGTGCATTCTGGCTCACCCTCTTCTTGGCCGCTGCCTTGGCTGTGTTGCACCTCTCCTCCTCGCACACCTTCTCCTCCACCTTCCTCCATTCCTCCTCCGCCTTCTTCCTCACCTCCTCCTTCTTCGCTTTCGCTCATCGCCTCCATTTGGCGAACTTCTCAGCGCACAAGTCATTGTTGTCGTTGTCGTTCTCCGCCAACCGGGCATCAGACCAGTTCTCAATATCTTCAAAGTCGGACATGGTGGTGGTTTGGAAAAGAGAGGTGCCGGTAGGACTTAGTGATTTATATAGGGTCTTACTCCTAACCCACAATTCTTCGGACTCCAATAAAATTTTAACTCCACATTATCACTCACATAGGCCTTCAGGGGTTCAGGCCTAAAAGAGGGATACTGTCATATCCCATAATTTACCCAAGTCCAACTCTGGTATTTCTAGTACTGTACACTCCAACTCCAGACCTATATCATCTATATCACAACTCCGGTCCCCAGGAGTTGCCCCTCCATTTCATCTATCCTGTAAAGTACATTTCCAATATCTCGTACCTTCATTTTATCCTATGCCCTGACTTTCCCATTATCCCTGACTCTGTTGTAGTTACCTGTTGACCTTTTGGTTAGTTTCCTCTGTCTCATTACTCACCCTAGAAAATACTTGGACCCTCGGACTTACTCCTCTGTCCCCATTCATACACCATATATAAGTACTTACCAATAGGGCATGTACCTCAGTTTGAATATCACATTAGACTCACCTCCATCTCTCTCTGATCATCTTTGAGTCTTGACAGCTCACCTCTGACCCAACCTCTGTCGAACTAAGGTTACTTGTAACCTCTTGTTCACCCTCTGACCATCTCTGTAAATATGGGACACCGGACTCAGACAAAGGTGCACCACATATGGTGAAGCCAAAGTCCCATCGCCTCATATATAACTCCAGAGTTCCAGAGTTCATACCGGAGTTGATCTAGTCTTAACAATATCACAACTCCAGACCTCTGGAGTTTCTCTCCAACTCATGTACCCTTTAATAGACCATTTCCAATACTTTTGTTATACTCCATTTACCCTGTACCCTTTCATCCCCGTCCTCCCTGACTTACTGTAGTTACACATTGACCCTTTGGTTACACGTCTCCATCTTGTTACCTCCCCCCAAAAATACTTGTACCCCTGAAAATACTCTTACCCCCAGACTTTAGTACTCTGTCTCCCATTTTGCCTCCATATATAAACCTTCATATCTAGTACTGTAATTCAGCTAGATAATCAACTTAGACACCAGCTTATTTCCTCTCTAAATCATCTCCATTCCTTGTAACCTCAGTCAATCATATTGTTTACCTCTGAACCTCTGCTCTAAAATCCAAGGACCCGATCAACAGCAAGGGCGCACCACATACAGTAAAGCCAACGTCCTTATTCCTACAAACTCCAGAGTTCCAAAGTTATGCTCAGAGATTGTTGGCATGGTCTTAACAGAAGGGATGGATTCTGTCATATCCTGTAAATCCACAAGTCCACCTCTGACACCTCTGATACCTCCGGTGTCCTCCTTGCCAACTCCAGCTCAGTTTCATGTATATCATAACTCCAGACTTCTGGAGTTGTCTCCTCTTCATTTATCCTCTAATATATATTTCCAATACTCATATACCTCCATCTCCCCTACATGTTGTATCCCCATCCTCCCTGCATCTTGTTACCTCTGTTATCCCTGACCTTGTGCCTCCATCCTCCCTGACTTTCATTTAGCTGTGTGCCTTGATATCTACCCTCAAAAATACTTGTACCCCTAAAAATACTTGGACTCCCATACTTTAGTACTCCATCTTCTGTTTCACCTCCATATATAAACTGTTACAACTCTTCGTTTCTTTCCTACACTTGCTACGGTTACTCAGTCTCCTTGTATTACCAGCGCCAGGACCTCGTAGCTTCCTTGTCCTGGCTCATCCATTGGACTTCATTCCCATTCTCCACCTCTGGCTTTTTCTTGCTCTATACCAGAGGTGTATTCCCATTGTCTCATGTCTTTGTTGATTCTCTCACGATAGTCAGACACGTGCTTCACATGCTCCATACACGTGTCCATGGTTCTCCCTTATTTCTCCAATCCTTATTGTTCCGATATACAGGATATGTGCTTCTTCCGACTTCATACGCGTAGTTCCACAGTTTATCCCGTTCCATGCTATTCCGCACCTGGCCCATGCACATATCGCTAACATATATAAACCCTTCATTTTACCTTATGATTCCCTAGCTTAGACCTCCTTTGAGATACCTTGAGCACCCCTCTTGTACCTCGTCTATACTAGGCAATCTATATGCCTTCTCTTCGCCGAGCTCTCTAAGTCTCCAGCCTCCTTCTGATTGGCTGCTCCTTGTTATTCCTTCATTTAGGAACCCTTGTCAGCCTACGAGCAATCACTCTAGTCAAATCCTTATCACTTCATCTCATACATAGGGGGGATCCTAGTGTACACTACTTCATCTCACACATAGGGAAGACCCTAGTGTGCATCCCTTCATCTGCCATTTGGAATCCCCTAGGCAGAACTGTGTCGTCGCTCCCAAAGCAACTCCTTGTCAGCGAAGGCCCTACGACTACCCTTCCCCCAGGTTGTCATAACATAAACCTTCATATCTAGCATTGTAATTCAGCTAGATAATCAATCAACTTAGACACTGGCTTATTCCCTCTGATTATCCCCAACCCTTGTAACCCCAGTTAATCATATTGTTCACCTCCGAACCTCCACTCCAAAATCCAAGAACCCAATCAACAGCAAGGGTGCACCACATATGGTGAAGCCAATGTCATTATCACTATGAACTCCAGTGTTCCAGAGTTACACCTGGAGATTGTTAGCATGGTCTTAATAGATTCAACAAGTATGTCTCAATTCTTGCTCTTAGCTGCGGAAACAGACTTCAAGGAGGATGCCACACTTATTGAGTGGTTTATTCGAGGAATGGATCCAAAGCTCTCAGAATGAGTCCTCTCTATGGAAGTAGTCCTTACCATCCTCAAAGGATGGATTGCCAAAGCTACTCAATTTCATGCCAACTTCTGCCACATCAGTGACCTACAGGACAAAAGAGCTTATTTTCCTTATTCTCATTCTCATTCTAGAAAAGACTCAAACATGATGGACTATTGAACAATGTAATACTCTATCTATAGTATAGTTCACACACTTACTGTATTTAGATACAAACTCAGCTGTGCTGAGTTCTAATCAATCTTTAACTCAAGCTACTGCCTATCTCATAAGCATATTACCTGTCATATCCCATAAATCCACAAGTCCACCTCCGACACCTCTGACATCTCCAGTGCTGTATGCACCAACTCCGGACCTATATCATCTATATCGCAACTCCAGCCCCCCGGAGTTGCCCCTCCGTTTCATCTATCCTGTAAAGTACATTTCCAGTACTTTCGTTATACTCCATTCACCCTATGCCCTAACTTCCCCGTTATCCCTGACTCCCTTGTAGTTACCCATTGACTCTTCGGTTAGTTTCCTCCATGTCTTGTTTTTATGCTGGACCACCTCTGATGCACTATATGTGCTCTAAGGTGTAAAAAATGTCACCTGGATATTCCAGGAAAAGACTATGTCACTTCAGTGATGGGGCTCTGAAAGTGTTCAGGAATGAGTGGTTTATTTTACCTCCATTTTCTTTTGATTATGATATAGTACTGATGACTTTTCATCCCAAGTTCTCTACCTCAAAAATGTCCACCACCTTCAAAGAATTGCCTTGTCTTAACAGCACCAACTACCAGTATTGGCATGTTGACATAAATGCTTTCCTCCATTCCCAAGGCATCTGAATGGTCTTCTGTATCACCTGTCCCAAACATGAATGGAACAAGGCTGGCAAGAATGTTATCAGCAACAACTCTACAGCTATTGAAACCTGGAATGAGAAGGATGACATGGTGACTGGTTTTATTCAGTTCAAGATGGAGTACCACATTTCCTTCTGGTACTCCAGCGATTTGAATGCAAAACAAATCTACAATAGACTTGAAGCTGATTTCACTACTCCATCCATCACCTCCACCTTTGCAGAGTTCTGGACCTTCTTTGATTTTACCATCCTGGAAAATTCTCACCCTGCACCCACTTTCTCCAAGATCTGTGCCTAGTTTATGCAACTTGAGAAGCTCAAGTATCCAATCAACACCAAGATTCAACTCATGCTCATTCTGTCCAAGATCCAATGTTAAATGGATATTCTCTCTACCATGATGAATCAGGTGTCTTTAAGTAACACTTCAACCTCAAAGGGGAAAGAAAAGGCCTCCAAAACTACTTCACTCACGGAGCTCATGAAACTCATCATCACTGCTTGGCAGCAACATTCTTCTTGATGTGGTAAGCCTGCAGCTAGCACACAAGTGCACAAGGTTTCTGCTGTAAAGTGGAAAGGGGGGGATCTCCAGTTTTCACAGCAGCAGCAACAGCAAGGCCAAGTGAATGTTCAGCAGGACAAGAACAAGAAGAAGTATGGCAAGTGCTCTCAGGCTGGTCAGGAAAAGCAGAAGCAGCACAAAGAGACACACTTAGCTAACAAGTCGGCCACCACCTCCTTCATCTTTTCTGCTGCCAACATTCTCTCACCTGCCAGTGAACCCACCTTCTCTACCACCATCAACCCTCACCAACTCACCCACACTCCTTGTGCAAGGCAATATGATCCTTCTGTGTTCCCACACATACAGAACATAATCTCTCTAGCACATCACTTAGGCATGATGCCCACTTGTGAAACTGTGCACACACTGGACCCTATGGTAAAGCATCACCTCCTCACTCCCATATCCCAGCAGCCTATATCAGCACCTGCCATTGCTACCTCCTTTGCTGATGATTCAACCATCGGCACTTCAATTACCCCTCCTTGGGAGTGTAGCATTTCTTCTTTCTTCCATGATGACCTGGCTAGTTGTATGGAAGTTTCCAATTATAGTGACTCAGGCTTCAAATAGCTCAATCAATACATCACCCATCCATCCCTTGTCAGACCAAGCAAGATTCCTCTTGAGGAATGCCTCAAGGATCTCTCTGCTAATGCCAAGCAGGCTTGAATGGACATTGACAATGAAGACATGGTCTCTTTTGGGAAAGAGTACTATGATGAGTATTTGGGAGATGTGAGAGACTTTGGGTTCAGTTTTGAACAATGGTCAGTTAATTTTCACTCACCCAACTCAGATGCTGATGTGCAATTATCTTTGCCACAGAAAAACATGTTGTATACTTGTTCATCTGTTGTAGGTAGTGAATGTCCAATACTACCTTGTTACCACTCTGCATTGTGTGATAATTGCAATAAGTCCTCATGCAAAGGTAAAGAGTGCAAACATGACCACTCTGGTCTGCCTCCAGACCTATGGATTCTTGATTTAGGAGCTTCAGCTCATTTCACTTACAATCTCAAGGAGTTCATTGAGTATGCCAAATACAAACAGCCTTGTTTCTTGCAAACTGTGAATGGAAAAACACTGACATTAGATAAAGGGACTGTTATAGTTGATTTTGAAGGCAACCCTGTGCATATATCACCATCGGTTTATATGCCTCAATGCAATCTCAAGCTAATTTCTGTTGAAGCGGGGCATATAATGGCAAAGCCATGCACAGGTTTACATACCTTTGAGTAAGTGGCTTAATAGAATGGGTGCTGGTTTGAGATCAAGATTGATTGTAACTCAGTATAGCTGAGTTTGTATCTAAATACAATGATCGTGTGAACTATTCTACATATAGAGTATGACTACATTCAACACTCCCCCTTGTCTGATATACTGTAGTAAATCTTGACATATTGTAAATATTCAATTGCTCAATCAATAGAAAAGGTGAGATTATGAAACTCTAAACCTAATTGTGATCTAAATTTCTTAAATTTGACATATCTGAGGTTCTTGGTGAACATATCTGCAGGGTTGTCATCTCCAGGGATATAAAATAGACTGACCTGTTTAAAGGTCATCATTGCATCATGAACAAAATGATGTTTAATCATAATGTGTTTGGATTGTTTTTCAGTGACAGGGTTTTCAGCTATGAATAGTGAACCTTGATTGTCACCACAGATGGGAATGGGTTTGAAATTATACCCGATTTCCTCAAACATCTGTTTTATCCATATGACTTGGCGAGAACAATCGCTCAAAGCCATATATTCTGTGTCAGTAGAAGAAAGCGCTGTGGTTTTTTGTAAGTGTAAATTCCACAAAAACACTCCATTCGCTAATTTGAGGTAATAAACCATTTGTGAGTGACTGGTAATTTTATCTTGACCCCAGTCAGAGTCAGTGCAGGCGATAATGCCTTTGCCAGAATTACCATTGTAAACCAGCAAATAATCACTAGTGCTGAACAAGTATTGGCAGATATATAGAGCTTTCCTGAGATGCTCATTGGATGGGTTGGCAGATTGACGGGCAAGTTGAGTCAGAGTGTATGAGATATCAGGCCACGTGCCAATCATGAGATATAATAATGATCCTATTACATTTTGGAACTGAGTGCAAAGCTCTGAGTTCACTGGACCATCATTCTTTGCTGGGTAATATCCCTGTGGTAGGGGTGTGCATACTGGCTTTGTGTCATATCCCATAAATCCATGAGTCCATCTCCGACACCTCTGACATCTCCAGCATCCTACTCACCAACTCCAGCTCACTTTCATGTGTATTGCAACTCTGGACCTCCAAAGTTTCTCTCCGACTCATGTACCCTTTAATGGACCATTTCCAATACTTTTGTTATACTCTGTTTACCCTGTACCCTTTCATCCCCATTCTCCCTGACTTACTGTAGTTACCCATTGACCCTTTGGTTACATGTCTCTGTCTTGTTACCTCCCTCCGAAAATACTTGTACCCCTGAAAATACTCTCACCCCCAAACTTTAGTACTCCATCTCCCATTTTGCCTCCATATATAAACCTCCATATCTAGTACTGTAGTTCAGCTAGATAATTGACTTTGACACTGGCTTATTCCTCCTTTAAATCATCTCCATCCCTCGTAACCTCAGTCAATCATATTGTTCACCTCCAAACCTCTGCTCAGAAATCCAAGGACCTGATCAACAGTAAGGGTGCACCACATACGGTGAAGCCAATGTCCTTATTCATACAAACTCTGAAGTTACGCCTGGAGATCGTCAGCATGGTCTTAACACTTTGTGTTGATTATTCTGCAGTGTTCCAATACTTTGTTGAGGTAATTCTGCTGGTCAATTATAATGCGGTGACCTTCTTGACGGATATTCATTCAGAGGAATTCAGATGGTTTCCTAAGATCACAATATTCCCACTTTTTTATAAAAGCAGCTTTAAGTCTTTTGACCAAGTTCTTTGAGGGACCGCAAAAGATTGCATCATCGACATAAATTATAGCAAGTACTATATCTTTTCCTCACTTGTACACAAACAGACTGGCATCAGTTCTGAGCTGTTCAAATCCTAATTCCTTCATGGAAGCATCTAGTGTGTGCCATCAAGTAATGCCAGCTTGTTTAAGGCTGTATATGGCGTGAAGGAGTTTGAGTACTTTGCCTTTTAAGTTAGAGGGGGCATACCCTTCTGGAAACTCCATGTAAAGTTCTTCTTCCAGAATGCCATATAGATAGGCAGATCAGACATCAAGTCCTGAGAGGTGCCAGCCATTGATGGCAGCTAGGGCAAACATACATCACACCATTTCAAATTGCACAACAGGTGGGAATATTTGGTCATAATCTAATCCTTTGACCTGAGAAAACCTTTCGTTACTTATCATGCATGTTTCTGACTGTTAGACTTGACATCAAAGACCCATCAATTTTTGATAACCTTGCGGTTACTAGGGCAATTGACTATTACCCAAACCTTATATTGCTTGAGCATTTCAAGCTCAGTGTCACAGACCTTCCGCCATGCAGATTGTTCTGCTGCAGGTAGTTTGTTTATGTCCCAAAGGGACTATTCCCTATAATTGGAAGAATTGGATGACTGTGCAAATGGAATTGTGTGAGAACAGAGAAAATTTATAAGAGCATCTCCCTCTTCACTAATGATCCACTCAACATTGTCCTCAGAGGGAGTAGGTGATGGAGGGAGGCCACCAGGGACAATAGGAGTCTCTGGCACCTTTTCTCATTCTTCACCGACCAGGTTCTTCCAAGTGAAAGCCTTCTCAATGTCCTTGACCTGCTCCATAGAGTGGTGTCATTCACCATAAGTGTTTCTAGGTCAAGTAGGGAGGTGACAAATTTGCTCTCAACAAGGAGGTAAAGCCAGAGGACCAGTAGAAAGGTGGTCTAGGAGTACGAGGAGGTGTAACGGGAGGAGGTGGTGGAGAGGCTTCGCAAATTGAGGTGAGGTCACTCAGGTTGTGAAAGTGGTGGGACCAGCGCTGGATTATTATCCTTTGATTCTGAATGATCTGAAGGGTGCTTCTCCATAGAGTGAGGTTTTTGTGGACCATGACTGATGGGCTTGTGAGGCCTAGTTCCAGGGCACCTGGAAAACAGGTTCTTATCAAATATGGCATATGCAGATGTATGTAGTGAGTTATTCAGTTGCATGAATAGATAATTCTGTGAACTCCCAGCTGCAACACCTGAATAAACCATAAGCTGCGATTTGGGCTGCAGCTTGCCCTTTCATGTCTCATCAGGAAGATGCACATAGGCACCACATCTGAAAACCCTAAGGTGTGAGACCGAAGGTTTCTCCCCCTTGAGTAGTTGATGGTGTTATGATATGAACTTTTTCAAACTTTTTCACACTTGTTCTCTTTTCTTTTCCAGTTATGTGATCTGTGCACATGACCATGAGAACCATCACATAATTAGGTCTAGAACCAATGATGTCATGCCTCATGATATCCATGACCTTTTAATTTCCGCACTTCTTACACAGCCCCTTTAATTTCTGTCCTTCTTTCCTGTGCCTTGCTTATTCTATTAGTCTATCTATGGTAATTTCTCTCACGCACAGCATGGTCTGTGTGTGCGCCTGTACAGTATATAAGTTAGCACTTTGCAACTGGATCCCCAGTCTAATCCATTTGTTTATTTGCTTTACTGGTTATTGCCTGGTGGACTTGTTCCCCTTGTGGGCTTGCATTGAACAGAAGTGACTACCTTCCTTCTCATCTTCTCCTGCACCTCATCTCTTTATTCGCCAGGACTCGTGTAGCCTGCAAAGTGTCGAGCATTGTGGTGTTCCTGTCATTTTCAATAGATTCATAACAGATGGGGAGTATGCCACTGAAGTCTATTCATAGGCATGATGTTGTATATGTGAGCTGCATGCTGAATCGTGAACTCCCAGTGGGAATCAGGTAAAAAAGTGTGAAGATGCATTGATTGTGCCTTATCCATTAAAGTGCAAATTAATTGCTCAGCGTGACCATTCTGTTGATGCACATATGGGGCGATGTTAAGACTGTGCCAACGATCTCCGGGCATAACTCCAGAACTCTGGAGTTCATATGAATAAGGATGTTGGCTTCACCGTATGTGGTGTGCCCTTGCTATTGATCGGGTCCTTGGATTTTGGAGTGGAGGTTTGGAGGTGAACAATATGATTGACTGAGGTTACAAGGGATGAAGATGATTTAGAGAAGGAATGAGCCGGTGTCTAAGTTGATTATCTATCTGAACTACAGTACTAGATATGAAGGTTTATATATGGAGGCAAAATGGGAGACAGAGTACTAAAGTCTGGGGGTGAGAGTATTTTCAGGGGTACAAGTATTTTCGGGGGGAGATAACAAGACGGAGACATGTAACCAAAGGGTTGATAGGTAACTATAGTAAGTCAGGGAGGACGGGGATGAAAGGGTACAGGGTAAACAGAGTATAATGAAAGTATTGGAAATGGTCCATTAAAGGGTACATGAGTCGGGGAGAAACTCTGGAGGTCTGGAGTTGTGATATACATGAAAGTGAGCTGGAGTTGGCAAGTAGGATGCCGGAGATGTTGGAGGTGTTGGAGGTGGACTTGTGGATTTTATGGGATATAACAGTATCCCCCTCTTAGACTCAAACCCCTGCAAGCCTTTAGGAACAATGCAGAGTTTGAGGAAAATTGGAGTCTGAATTGGAGGTGAAGTCCTATAAGAGGAACACAGTCCTACCAGTGCTTCTCCATCTCAGATATTGCCAGTTGGTCCAATGCCCACCTGGCAGAGAATGAAGACAATGACGGTGATGTATGCACAGCAAAGTTCGCCAAGCAGAGGCAACAAGCAAAGGTGGAGGAGGAGGCGGAGGTGAGATGGAAGGCAGAGGAGGAGAGGAAGAAGGCAGAGGAAGAAAGGACACATGAGAATGAGAGGTGCAAGGCTGAGGCCAAGCGTTTGAAGGAGGCTAAAGAAGCAGCCAAAAGGAGGGTGAGTGTGGAGTTGTTAGAATAACCCAGAGGCTAACGGAGTTGTAGGCAGAGGTGGTGCAGGTGCAGCAAAGCACCAGCAAAGGGAAAGGGAAGGCCATGGAGCTTTCCATATGCAAGAGGTGTGATAACTGTGGGCTTGAGTGCAAGCTCAGTCCAGGCAAGTTGACCTCATAATTGGAGTGTTGGAAGGTAAAGGTGAAGTGTGAAAGGCCAGGTGCAGAGAAATTGGAGTAGAAGAAGTGAAGTGTGGAGGTGGAGGTTCTGAGGAAGAAAGTAAGGGTGGGTCTCTTGGAGGAGGGCTCATCGGAGATAGGGTCTGGGAGGAAGTTGGCAGAGATAGGTCAGGGGGTCGTGGAGATGCTGGGGGAGCTCCGAAATGTGATGGCGTTGGTGAGCAAACACCTAGCTCACCAGAATGAGCTCTTGGAGGAGCTGGTGGAACTGAAGCAGGAGGAGGTCTACCAAATAGAGGTGGAGTCGAAGAAAGAGGAGTTGGATGAAGAGGAGATAGCAAGGGAGGTGATGAAGTTGGGGGTAGAGGCCAGTGAGGTGGAAAAAAAGGATACGGAGATGGAGAAAGAGAATGTGGAGAATGTGGAGGTTAAAAAAGAGGTGTAGGATAGGTACTGTCTTCCTATTCCTCCAAGGTGAAGCCAGCTCCTGAGTGGTAGCAATGTTGATATAACTCACACTCAATTACATCAACTGGTATTCGTCGATATGCTTGCGCTTTTTAGCACCTGGTAGATCAGCTTAATTTCAAATGTTTCACAACTGTAATGACAGATCATCATTACATAGCTCATGGTGACAAGTTGTACGGGACTTCAAGGGAACTCCAAAGTGCTGTAAAAAGGAACGTAGCACATAGGTGAGCCCTCCATTGGGATCACAGAAACATGCATAACCTGGTGTACTGGGAATTCTGGAATATTTTGTTACTATCTGCAGACATCACCTCCATGGAATGTGGCACAGTTTCGATTTCAGATGGCACTTCCTGTCCCCATCCAACTGAGTAGTAATGATGGCAAAAAAAGTGACCGAGGCATGAATAGACTTGAGAACATTCCTTGCTCTCTCAAATGTGAGGATCGTCTCTGTATAATGCAGTGTGTACTGTTGATAATCATGATTCACTAGCATCCATGTGTTCTGGAAGATTACTGAGATTGTTTCCCACAGAGCTGTAGGAGAGACCAGGAGATGGGTCTAGAGTTCAAGATAATAGCTAATGACCTAGTTATGTGCAGTCGTATTTCCTCCTGAGCCTACACTTACTGTACCTTATGCCACGAGAAGAACTTTGGTTACTCCCCTGTACATAAGTGCCCAGCAAACAAGCACCATCCAGTGTCAAGCTCACTGATATGTACACGACAGTGACCCTATGTTTTGATGAGGATGAGAGTGGGCACAGTCCCAGTGACTGAGACAGGCATAAGGACAGTTTGTATCATGCACAGGGGAAAACATGAAACATATCAAAAGATGCGATTGGATACCCAATTGAGCTACAGTGACAGGCCAAGACATCCCTAGCCACTATCAATGACACTCCGGCAGAAAAAAGGCAACAAGAAACACACTGACACTGGAGCAGTACCAGAGAAAATGCCCTCACCTGCACTGTGATCAGATAAAAACCATCTCCTTACTTTCATAGTTAAGGTACTCCTGCGACTGTGCTCATACTTGCTAACAGGTTGGTCAGTGTTTGGAATGTTACCCTGGCTTGGATCCACATTGAACTCATTCACAAGAATGTCCATCCGAGTCACAAAGATATGGAAGGAACACTAATCAGCACCGAAACAATGGTGTTCATCAGGAACAACATTGTTTGTGAGTGACAAAAGTAATTTGAACTCCGTCAAACTTCCAGTCTCCTCATTACACTTTGCTACGATGTAGAATGGTGAGACCATCTCAAAATTGACAAATACAAGAAATTTTCATTATTCTGGACGAGTGCGCTGTGGCCACATAATATGGTGACTCACAATTATTCATTTGTTCAAGCACAATCTTCATTTTATTACCCACTTATCCATTCCCACTCAGACAACACCTCCAATTCTAGCCGTTGTCCCTAATGCCATCACCACGCCTATCCTCCAGCATCCAAATTCCAGGCAAGTTGACAATTTGATGGTACAGTTGACTCATATCTAAGAAGGAGAGGTCATCGTGGGACACTGTTGTACTTTTTTGTGAGTCTATTTATTCTCTTTAAAACCAGTGTGAATTTACTCTTTACATGACATCTGCAGGCGGAACAAGGTGGGATCAGTCATCCTCTCAGGAAAGGTTTTTTTCGACAGATGATAGCCATGTTAGTAAGTGCGGCCAGTCACCATTGTGTACATCACTCAGCCACAGTTTGTCTAACCACCCAGTCTCCTTCAGTCTGAAAGGCTGCCAGCAGTATGGTTTCGAGGTCGATAGGTATAACGGTGAGTTCAGTGCCATATTCATGTTGTCAAGTTACATATTACCTGTTAGTAGTGCAAGTGCGGATTCTGCTGCGTACTAACAACTTGCTCAGAGGCTATCCACAATAAGAGCACAAGATGTGCTATTGGTCCATGTCACATACCATTCCTTTCTTTCTTCTACCACACCTTTTCCTCATTCACTGTGCCCAGCAAAAAGAATGTCATACAGCTCACTACATTGGCCAAAAACCCCAATGCCTGGCTATCCCAACATTGGTTACATCCAAATGGACCCGAGCTTTCCCTGTCCACCAAGGCAGACTAGATTTACTTGCAGATACAAATTCCTGGGGACCATCATACCCATACAAGGTGCCAAACCTTGCCAACACCATCTCCAATATGTCACCTGGCAGATCACAATTCTCAATGGTATGTACTGGTCATATCCTTGGTAGCAGCACCTATTTAATTGTCAAGGAGGCGATTGATATCAAGACTGGTAAATACTATGCTTGCAAAGTCATCAACAAGAAACTCATGGAGGGGATGGAGCACATGGTTAGTATCCCCACAGTTCTTATCGATGCTGTGATCTGCCTATGGGGCTGCAGTGTCTCCTAGTTCCACAGTGCTGTGGGTAATTGTGTCCACATACACTCCCTACATACAGTCATCTTCCTGTCAATCCTTGTGGTGTTATTGATCAACATTTTTAATATGCACCAATCGTAACATTGCGCCTGATATCATGGGTGCAATCTTCTTGGCTTACCCTGAACCCTTGAATTTATTTGCAGTTGCTCATTAGTCGTTTCTCAGGTCTGTAATGAGGTTGCTGTGCTCAAGCGAGTGTCCATTGGTCACCCCAATATCATCACATTGCATGATTACTTCAAGGTGGGAATCACCACAGCCATCTGGAACTTAATGCTCATTATCACATAGACTGCTCATAACCTGTATCTTTGCTTTAATCTCTGCACAGGTGATGAACTCTTTGACAGTGTATGTGCAAGAGGCCAATATACCAAAGTGTGAGTAACACTTCTGTCCAAGCGTGTTGAAAATCTCATTTAGTAATGCAGTGATGCTGCCAGGCTTATATGCACCATTTTTGGTGCAATCAAATATATCCATGACTGTGGTATTATCCATTGTAATCTGAAAGCCGAAAACCTGCTTTTTCATTCCAAGCCTGAGAAGACATCAGAGATCATAATTACTGACTTTAGGTTCAGTCATGTCATGCCAGATAGTAAACTCAGCATGCTTATGGAAGTTTGTGGGACACCTGGTGTAAGCAATCTTTTAAGCAGGAGTTTCAGCTCGCTGAGATATTCTACAGTTCATGGCATCAGAGGTCTTCAAAAAGAGTGGGCCTTTCCTTGGACATTGTCTAGCATTTTCTCAGGTTTGATATAGCCGATCACGGAAAGCCTGTTGATGTATGGGCCATGGGTGTTATCACATATTTTTTACTTGCTGGTATGTGTAGCCAGTCATACAAGTTCACTGTGCTGTTCAACACACTGCTAGGCTATGAACCATTCGACCATGATACCCTGAGGCAAGAGATGGAAGCTATTATTGTGGGTGACTACTGCTTTGAGTCTGGTAAATCCCTAGACACTTCACAGACTGCCCTTCACTGACCTCCCACAGAGGAGTATTGGTGCAACATGCCAGAGACTGCTTGTAATTTTGTCTCCACCTTCCTCACCACTGATCCAGAGGCATGTCCAACAGCTAATGAAATGCTCCAACATCCATGGCTCACTGTGGAAGTCCTGTGCTTCATGGAGACTGAGAATGGCGAACCAACAGACTTGTTGCCACACGTCAGAAAGGCATTCAGTGCAAGAAGGATGTGCATGTTCCATATATGTTTCATATGGCCAGAGTATATACTGACACTTGCACCAATCTGTGCAGTCCATAAAGCCATATTCAGCATCATGGCAATGAAGCACATGTCAATCCTAGTTCACCACCCCACACCTAAGCATTGCCATAACAATGAAGCATCAGATACTCAGGTAGGAGCTACAACATCATTCTGCCACCAAAGAAAGTTGCACTTACTTTCACATACAAGGAACAGCACATGACCTCAAATCCACCCAAGTCAGAGACCCACAATGAAGACAATAATGATGACCTGCTTGAGGTAGGTTACCCATTTCCTGTTTGATGCTAGGTTTCATGATGGCATAATGTCAATGTGCTGATTAGTACCCCTTCAGCCGTCTTTGACTATAAGGAGGTCTGTGCTGATCTGACTGTACTCCTGCTTTTGTGTTGATGTCTCTGGAGCCACTGTTCTCTGTATCCCCTATCACCTCTCTCTGTGAGGCCAAGGTACTGCCACTTGCCAGTGATCTGTCTTGTGCCATATCAGAGTTGGTTGGTTCCTCAACCATGACCACCTATTCTGAAGTGCCTTTTTCAAAGAAACCTCTTGACACTCCTGATCCATCCAGGGGGATTTTGATGCTCAAAAAGCATCTTCAGACAAGATTTAAGAATATCAACAAGAACTAGGCAGTTCCTATGAAATGAAAGCCCCATGCTATTGACATCAACCTACCTGTGATGACTGAGCAACAAAGAATTTGGTGATGACAAGAATCAGCATTGCTCCTCACCCATCAATGTTTACCAAAAGGCTTACTGGCAACTTCAGGTTAGTAAGGGAGCTGCAGAATTGTGGAGAACCATGGTTACTCCAATAGTAATCTGAATCATGATCAATTGACCATCCAAAAGTGTGTTGCAGTATTGATTGAGGTAACCTGTGGATGCTGTGCAATGGTTGCACTGATCTCCCAGTTAAGCAAGCTGAGAGCCACATAGAGGAGGGCATTGTGACATAGTTGAGTCTGCTGCTTCAGGGGTCTTTGACACCCATCCAGAAAGGCCCCAGTCAGGCTGACAGATTATTGAGATAATGGACTCACGGGAAGTCTGGCCCACAACGTCTGCGCTCCCAACTCAAAACATCTCACCTCAATCTGACCTTACCAGTACTTCCACTACTATGTTCACATCAAAGATGATCCAAGTTGCTCTCCACTCTTTCTACTGGTGGATGGAGACTTCACCAACTTGTGAATGTAGTGTCACATCTAAACCTAAGCACAATAACATGTGACATGCTGATGGTGTCAAGGTTCAATCTTCACAGCTGCCACAGTTTATTCTCTTTGCGTCTGTCTTGCTCATCGTCTCTTGATAGAATAAATTGATGCCATAATATGGGAGGCTTGGATACCTGTGCCAAATCCTATGGACACCACAGGTGCTGTGTCAAATTCAGCTGAAGGTGGTAAAAATAATGGAAAAAAGAGAAAGTGTTGTATTCATACCTCACTAGGTTCTCTCCAATGGCATGGAAAAAGAGTCATGGGCTACAAGAGATAACAGATCAGTAAAGCAATATTGAAAAACAGCATTGGATGCAGAATATACTCACCTACCACTCTACAGGCTAAGTGCACCCACGAAGGGGACACTGGGTTGGGACAATGTCCATGCTCAGTCTTCTTCAAACAGCTTAATCAATTGTATGAACACCATGTAGCTCTGAATACGAAGTAGATATGCAGAAGTGGTAAGATGCACACCTAGGTCGCATTCCAAAACTCCATATACTCCCACAGAAGATGATGATAGATGAAGGGGGTGCTAGTTTTGGTGCAGTGCAATGATTAGATGCACATAGTATGAAAAAGAGATATCTGTCCTTGCACATACAGTCACCTGTCATGATGGGATAAGAAGACCATGAATATATGTGCAAGAACAAGGAAGAGCTGGGCAATGTGTAGGAAAGGGCAAGGCTTACTTAGGCATTTGCTTCAATCTAATCCACCCTCATCCGCTCAACCCAATTGTCAGTGTCCATAACTCATACTGCCAGGATGTGAACAGCCTCAATACTAGCGCCATCTCCCTGACTCAGCGACATGAAATGCAGTGGTAAATTTGTGGACACACCTAATCCCATCATCAAAATCCCCACAAACAAATCTGCTAGTCCCATGCGACAACTTCTTGCTCTTCAATTGATTGATAGCATTATTATGTTGTTGATTGACCAGAGATGCTCGAAACATCTGAAGAGGCAATTCACAGGAGAATGTCGAGGTCTTGTATGAATTTTCTTCGTGTTGTTTGAGAATGGATAGATTCGGTTAGGAGTGGTTACAGTATGAGTATATTTTCATAAAGTCGGGAGAAGGACGGAGTGTTAGATTGTGATTGTGCACTTTGCGCTTTTAGAGTAGTTTTCCATATTTAGACATCAGCCACATTGTGGCTGAGTGTTTGTGTTTGTTTCCCCACACTGTCCATAGTCGGAGTTCCTCTGTCAGCACTTTCCCCAGTTTCTAACAGAGGACTCCAGGTATGTAGTCACATAGACTCAAATATATAAGTTTCTGACAGAGGACTCCAGCTGAGTGAATCCAGCTGTCAACACAGAGTTCAACAAGGATAGGGACTTGGAGTTGGAGCATAGCCCTCCCAGTCAAAAGAAGGACAGCCAGAGGTGAATGTGCTATCTGAGCAGCAATGAGAATGTGGGGAGCATACTGAGGGCCTGTGTCTGTTGGAGTGAATGCTCATGGATGGTAAAGAGCCTATTAGGTGTTCTTGTTGTTCGCTGTTGATACTCACATTGCTATTTGCAGGGTTTGCATGCTGCAAGCATGGAGATACAGGACAAAAATTCAAAACCCACTGAGATCTGGTCCTGAATAGTAAAGATAGTGGATGGGTTGGTGGACAGACTGGTGGCAACATCACTCTACACTTTCAACCAAAACTTACCCAAGGATCCACAGTAAAACCTGAATCCTGGTTCATATATACGAGGAGAACAGATATTGGACCAAGTCTGGCCAGGTCACTATCCACATCATTCATGGCATCATGCATGATGAGTTCGACGAACTTTCAAAGTTTGAACCTTCTCACTCAGAAACATTCATAGTGAAATGTAGTGTGGAGACTACAGAGATCCCTACTTACTGGACATCTGCAGCAAAAACTCGTGTGGACAGTCTCACAGGGTTAAACAAACACCATTGTCCTTGATGATGCTTAGCTGCTCAACACCATCTATTTAGCTCACCAGCATGAACACAGTCCCCTGTAACCACTAGAATGAAAGGTAATGTCAACAATTTGCTGTCAATTGCCTGTTGGAAATCAGCAGGTATGTATCACTCCTTGAGCTAGGAAATAGAGGGCGGGGATGAGATTTGTTCAAGTTTCTGCTTCACTCCAAACCACCCCCAACCACTCTATCCAACCATTGGTGTCTGCAGCTCAAATGTCCAAAGAAATGTTCCACTGTTGAGATATCAGATTACAATAGATTTTCCATGCAGATGATTTGAGAGTGGACTGATTCAGTGGGGAACAGGCACGTAGAAAGTGTAACGAAGAATAGGGACAATTTGGATGAATGCTCATGGATGGCAGAGAGTATCCACTCCTGTTGTCTGTCACTAATAGTACTGGCATCGCTGTCAGCAGGGACAGCATGTCACAGGTGCATTCATTGGGACAAAGTAAGAGGTAGGGTGTCAAGCAGTCAAGATGTCATCCAAGTTGAATGTGACAACAGCAGGCTTTCGAGGATGTCGCAAGTTCACTGGCAGGATTCTTCCAAGCTACCATAACAAAGCACAACAGTAGAAAATCGCCCAAATGGTCACTGAGGAACCAGAACAATATATGTTGAATTCAACAAAGTTCAAGTTTGAACTGCTTCTCATCACTCACAGGTACCATCGTCCTTGACAAACATCATCTTTTCAGCACAGATCAATGCTCCCTCTGCATCCTCCGACAAGAGTCCAGGTAATTCCATGGAATCAGTGTTACCCATTTTAGCATGAATAATCCAAGCCAGGATGCCATTGACTAACCTGTCAATGGAGGGATAAGAATACTTTGATAGCCTGGCAGGTATACAAGGAGTCAAAGAACCACAGATGGTTTTGTTGGACATCTCCATTTGTCACGCATGTTTTTTGGGTCGAAGCAAGGTGGTGATGCTTTTCTAATTGCAGGTGCAGGCAGAAGTGTTTCCTTTGGTACCTTCCCAGTTTCAGTGTGTCTGTTCTTGTTTCCTTTTGCATGAATGTCACTGATGATGGTTGGCCCTGCTTGTCTGCTGGGTGCACAGGCACAAAAAACACAAGGGGTTCTATGTGGCATGGGGTAGGCCAGGTGAGTCAGGCTCTAAGCTTTGGATGTTAATGAAACATTGCAGCTTGTCTTACTTCATTGCATTCGAAGCCAGCCTTGGCAATGGCACAACAAATGAACAAGGTATGGTTCGAGTCCATTGATCCATGTGTTACTAGCTCTCCATGACCTTGCAGTCGTAACATCCACCCATTTGCTCCAGGGCAATGGTAGCCTTTAGTTGCATTGCATATGCTGTCATAGTAATCTCAAGAAATGTGATTGTGTTAAGACCAGGTCAACTCTGGTATGAATTCTGGAACTCCGGAGTTAGTTTGAGGGAGTTGGGACTTTGGCTTCACTGTATGTGGTGCACCCTTGTCAGAGTCCTTGTCCCAGATTTACAGAGAGGTCAGAGTAGGTCAGAGAGAGACTAAGAGTTGGTGATAACTTTGAAGTCTCGCCCTGTCTCCCCACGTCATGCCACGTCACCCACACAGTACCCAACCCGTGCTCAGGACCCATCACGAGGTCACTACCCATAGCCCCACGCAGGCCCCGCTCTGCATTCGGAGCCGTTTCCACGAGATATCCAATCCTATCGCTTCCATTACACAGTATGTACTCACAAGCATGTAATGTCCGACATAGGGCCCCGCCCTGCTGGACAATAAACACGGAATCAAAAAAAAAAAAAAAAAAACTTTGAAGTCAAGTCAGAGGTAGTCGGAGAAGTTGTCAAGACTTTCAGACAGAGGGTCAAAGAGAGAGGAGTGAGTCCAAGATGATATTCGAACCAAGGTTACAAGTCTAGACGGGGGGGACTTTATATACAGAGGGGAGACAGGAGGTGGAGAACTAAAGTCTGTGGGGGTAAGAGTATTTTCTAGGGTATGAGTATTTTCTAGGGTAAGTATCTGTTCGCTTTCTGATTGCGCACTTTGCGCATTTTAGTTAATATACTATATTTGGATATTGCGCCA
>QFEM01000194.1:0-14380 GCA_003316205.1 Boletus bicolor
TCGGGCCAAGTGTCGGTTTGCCTTATTTAGCGTTACCCGAAGCCAACAGGCCCAAAACCTTGTTGGACCAAGAGACTATGGATGACCATTCAACGTTGAAAATGAGAATGAGGTGATGTGGCGGTGGCAATGCGAGAAGTGCGCAGCGAAATTGTCGCAACTTTTTTTGCGCCATGATCGGCGTACGACCCCTTGCAACTGCCTTGTAAGGCATGCTAACACTGATTTGGTTATTTACAAGGTCATTATAAGTTCATTATCATGGCATTCCAATGCAAAAAAATTACTTAATTCGCTCTAATTGGCGTTAGCAGGTATTATAAAGGGGTACGATCTTTTGGTTTTCCACAGGCTCGCCCGGTGGTTGTAGATGCAAACATACACTATCGGCTTTTCATAGCGGCGGCTATCTATAATTGCCAGCTGGAAGGCAATCCACATTTTTCAAGGCTATGACAGCACTAATCAATATTAAATATTGTACCTTTTTGTGACTATTGGTCACGGCCGTCTAACTCCCTTACATCACACGGGAACAGATCCAGATACTGTACGGGATCCGACCTCTTTGACACTCTGTTTGTCCGAACTTTTTTGCCGAGATGCCAATGACTTATGATACATTACCAAAAACATAACACATATGAGTGCGATCTCTCTTCGTTACTCACTCTCCGTTCAGCATACTAGATGGGTGATGTTCGAGTTTTCTATGCTCTCCAACACTTGATATGATACTAGTACAGTATGGTTTGAGTGGCACTGTCGCTCCAGAGGAAGTCGGCCTCGAGATCGGCGATATCCATATCCATATCGTTATAGTAGACGCTCCGCCCGCTCAGGGTTTGAGCCGCAGTCCTCCCGATAAAATTTCCTTCCTTCGCCCCCCCGTCAATATTTCAATGACGACCCGCTCACGGCAACTCTCAACTCGTCACTGGCACGCGAGTCTCGCTTCGGGCCTCGGCCAATGCCTCGAAGAGCTCCACTTGATCTTTGCTCTCCTTCGCGTCACCCCCGTGCTTGTCGGCTATGCATCTGCCCGACTCTGCCGCATCACGCAGCATCAAAGCATTTTGCAGCAGTGTATAAGTAAATTCGTATCCGAGTAACTGTACAAAGTACCACCATCTATCAATGGCTCAGCGTGTCAGGATCGCTATAACCCGCGGCGCGAATTCGATAAAGGCACGTTGAATACTAAAAGAGAGAGAAGACTAAGTAACACAGGTAGACGAGACGGAAACGCTGTACCTAGAAGAGAGAAGCACGAATCTGGAAAGAAAAGGGATGAGACAGGGGCAGCTATGATATACCTAGGATTACAAAGCAAGGCTCAGGGCGTAATGGGGTGCATGGGCCGTAGGGGCAAAATTCATAACACAACACTAACGCGCATCCTCGAAGCCCTCGTTCAATCCTGACGGGTAAGTATTTTCCAACACTTCGAGTCGAATCGCCTCCAGGTCGTCTGCATCCCCCTCCACGATTTGACCCTGCCACGGGGCGACCCCGAATGTCATCACAGACATGGCTGCATTTTGATTAGCAGTGGGTTGCGACATCGCACCGAATCCGGTGTCAATCCCCTGCCAGTGGCCACGGAGGTCCCGATCATACAGCTCTCGCACACTAATGATGAACCGAGGCATAATGGGGCACATCGCCACATAACAAGCCATGCTCAGGACGACCACCAAAGTAAGGTTTGCTGGAGATTCGGTCAAAGATACATCGCTGATGTTGTAAAGCGCGCTCCTAGCAGTTCAGGGGAAAACATCAGAGGAGTTAGTTTTTGCGTGAGTATCCCAGAGTAAGATCAGTAGGAGAAATGTGATGGTGACGAATGGAAATGAAAGGGAGGGGGAAAGGGTGACATACACAAGGAAATAAAGTATTCCATCCTTCACGAGTAGTTGCATGTATCGGTTAGGCTGCCATTTCTTGGTCACTTTGTACATCTCAACCGACTGTTTCAAGGTTGGGATGACAGCGAGAATCAACAGTAAAGCGCTGAGAACAAATCGCGGGATTGCACCATACGCGATAAGCAGCACCTCGGATGTGTTGCTCGATGAGTAACTGCAAAAAGAGAAACCAATAATTCGGATAATTTTGACTGGATAAAAGGGTGGCACGAAATCAAGAACCACATGCATCAGATTTTGGAGATGCATGCAGTCCAGCTCTAGACATACCTGATAGGTAGTTGTAGTAGATACCCACCAAAACCAAGGAAACAATTGTTTGTGACAAGTAAATGAACAGGAGGACATAAAGGATTCTTTTGGATCGCTTCCACATTGCATATACCCGCAGGATCATCACCACTGTAATTTGAAAACACAGTCAGGGGGTTAAATGAAAGCAGGCAGTACAGTAACTCACGGTCGGCAGCAGCAAGGAATACTGGAAATCCCCAGCCACTTACCTGACTGGTTATAGTACCTTCAGGATATCCATCCATCATACACGTGGAAGACAGTGGATTGAAGTGCTTACAACTATAGAAGCATTATCAATACAGTTTTCAGTCAAAATTAAGTCGCGTACGTCTGCCAGAAGACGATCATTAATGAGAGACAAGGTACAAAGCAGAAACACTGACTGTCAAAGGGCCAGGGACAAAGGTAGTGCTAGCTGTGAATGTATCTGAGCAGCTCAATTAACATCCAATTTAATTCCGAACATACTGAGGCAATTAAGACTTGAGCATGGGATCATTATTAGCTGCTTATTTCGATGTGCATTAAAGCAACCATAGACCTACATAGTCTCACAAAGACCGAGATAGCGAACCTACGAGACTGTCAGTTTGGAACAGGTGCGATAAGGTGTTTGAGCCTTTATACGGACTATAACAAACATTGTAGAGACCCAAGTCCAGGGTCTGCGCTGTGAGGCTGTCATGTGCCCAGTGCTTGCTCAATTATTGTTGCATTCTTACCCAGACATAGTCTATCTTTATTTATTGTCAGCAAACAAATTCATAAAGAAGACGTGGAGAGCGAAATCACGCACCTCGCTTGAAAAGGTAAGGACTGTAGTGGTAGGGTTGCAATGGTCATTTCGGTTTGAAGAAAATAATATGCGCCCAAGCATCACTCACGGTAATCATATACGACAGCAGTGATGACAACGACTGTATTGGTTATAGGATTAATCATTGACAGAAGGTATGAACGTCCGTACGGGAAGCGTAGTCATTTAGCCGGAGAAGCTCCAAGGCAGGTTGCAAATCGGTGGACATGAGGTGCGCAAGAGAGACCGCGACTCGGACGTCTACAATCCAAGCTTAACAACTCGCAATGATTCAGAGTCAAGGGGGACGGGGGGGGGACGGGGGGGGGACGGGGGGACGGGGGACGGGGACGGAGTGCGAGGTTCCGTCGGGTTCAGCTTGGGAGATACGCAGCCGTTTATAATAGGGCAACGATCGAACAGCCCTTTGACTTGAAGGCGATGCACATCTTCGCACAATAATATTATGTAAAGCTGAGTTCAACATGAAATCAAGCTTTGATCAAGCTACTCATCAGATGCGCGGGAACAAGCGATGGACCAAAAATGGAAGGACAGCAGGATGTCAAGGCCAGCACACAGTAATGTCTGCTCCCCCAACTCGCAAAATATTGCTTCTTATCTCTGTCCCTGCCCATACCTCCCGGAAGACGACCTCGACTGTTCTTCGGCACGTTCTCCACCCCCTCTAGCGGTGGACGGAGTCATCAGTGACGTGTGAATACAGAATCGGGGCGGAAGCTGAATACATCTAAGTGCGTCTCACTGATGCTACCAAGGTCCGAGCTGTATGGCCTTCGCAACCCTAGTTTCTCCACCTCTTGTACTGTGTCTTGCTCGCCCGCCCTCTTTCGTTGGGATACCTTTATAACATCACAGGGTAGTAACCCGCTACTCGACCAATGTCCTCTTCCCATTCCGGGTCGATGGAAAATGCATAAAATATGTAGACGGACTCTGCAGGGGCACGATAAGGGAGGTTTTCGAGCTCTGGTAGGTTGTGGAGGTATCGTTCAAATAACTGAAGCTGGATTCTATCAGCGGAATCCATTGGTGAGTGTTGTCGTGCATGGCGTCGCACTGTTATGAGGGAATGTATAGATAAATCCTTATTGTGAATGATTTGACAGATTGACACATGTCACGACTCAAACGACGTCGGCACTCGTAGTATCATATTGTCAGATAAGCCTAGTTAGCCAAATAATTTATTCATTTATTTTTTGAACCAGGGTCTACCTAATCAACCCTAATCAACCGGCCCCAAACGCACGTCGCCTGGAACCACGGTTGATCAACGCACTGTCGGTTTGGTCCGCCTAATCGACCGTACCTTACAGTGGAATGGAACCCGGATATGGTCTACCAGACTCTGTGTAGTTCCTGAGAAATTGATTGAACCTAAAAATCACAGATGGAAGAGACACTGCGTTGCGATGACTTCTACGTTCTTTTCCCCTTCAAGACAGCTTGGTTGGTTGTACATACATGGCCCAGCAACTTCAGCTCCGCACACGAAGTCGACACAATGCAACGTATAGAGGTCGTATAGACAAACAACGGCTGAGCAACGGGGAAAAAGCCTACGCTCGACAAGCCTGACTATCTGTCGAGGAGGATCTTCGTGAGAGTAGGCCCCGTCGTTGAAAGAATCACAAACAGATTTACCGGTTTCGCGCGACGATCCCTGGTTCTTGGATGAAAGTTGACCAAATTTCCAAGTCGTCGAGGACCATCGGAGATGTTCAAGAGGGAATGAAGTTGAGTTTGATGGAGTTTGAACTTTGAGCAATATCGAACGCTACTAGGAACTGGTCTCATTAATGGCCTTAGTATCTCGAATGACCTTTGAAACGAACCCAGCAAGCACAGTTGGGAGAACTGTCGTCGTGTGAGTCTCAGACGACACGCTCCGAGTCGAGCTTTCCCGATGTCGCTTGCCGTATCATCCTCACCCTTGGATACATCGACACTACGTTCAACACCTTCCTCTCGCAATCCAATGACCCTACGATTACGCAAAATATTGGGAACCACCTTCACAGATCCAGCAACGACAGAAGCAGTGCAAACACTCGCATTTATACAGCACACCATCTGCCCTCTCTCACATTAAAGTCCAGAGAAAAACGCCAACGACGACGACGACGATAGCTGGAGCGACCTAGCTTCTGAAGGAACTGGATTAAGAAACGGTGTGTCAGGGCATGCAGATGTTGCCAACGAAGCCGCGGCGCGCGTGCGCAAGAACCTTCAAAGAGACATAGAGAGCAAGCTTGCAGAAGGCAGTCAGCATTTCTTGAAAGCGTTCGGGGAGGTTGAACAAGTATGCTGATACTTCTTTCGTTTCCATTCGACTGATACACACAACATTTCCCTGAATAACTAGAAACTAGACGACCTGCAGAAGATCGTGACGGAGATGCGACAACATTGTGATGATGCCGAGGCTCAACTCAAGTTAACGGAAGAAGCGAGCCGGTCGCTGCTTGAGCAAGCAGAAAGCCTGAGATACGAGATGTAGGCGTGGAGTTCGCCAGGGGGATTGTGCTCACGGGTATCATATCCAAGGCAGAAGGTGAAAAAGGGGGAAATCCATTGTACTACTGTTTCTCGACCGTTTCACCCTCAGCGATGACGTGGTTGAAGCTATCACTTTTCGCGAGATTTCACTTAGTTCGCGGTTTTTTTCGGCTATGAACAACATCGAACGAATTCGAGGTGATTGTAGAGTACTGATGTCTGGTGAACATGGTCCGACTTGTTTCATTATAACGTCTTTTGCAATCTCAAAGGGTCCACTTGACATAGCATGGATATAATAGCAACGACATCCTCGTATCTCGAGCAAGCTTACGACAAGACCTACCGCTGGTTGACGCGTTGACGTTCGAGTTCCGCCGGATAGGAAGGGAATGCCAACTTGAAGTTAGTTCAGCGATGTGTGAAGCCATCCGTCGACTTTCACAGCGGCCCGAATTATTTTCGTAGATATCGTACGTCGTTTTTCTGGCCATACATATCGATCGGATCATCTGGCGATGCCCTGACGGTGCTCTCAGAGGCGAGGCAGAGTACACTCCTCACACTCTTCCTCGACGCTCTAACTCGTGGTGGACCGTCTGGATTGCCACGACCCATCGAACTATATGCACATGATCTCATTCGATATGTTGGTGACATACTCGCATGGGTCCATCAAGCACTGGCTGCCGAATGCGAGTTCCTTGAAAGTCTGTTCAGTTTGAATGGTCAGGTGCGCATGGTAGGAGCAGTCCGAACATTTAATGGGGGTGAAGAAGAGGAGTGGGTGATGGCGTTGTTGAACTCTTCCGTGGGTAAGCTTTCTGTGCCACTCAAGGTGAGGGAAGCGTTCAATGCGCGCAATCGGCCTTCTCGTCGCTCGGCTGAAAGACTCAAATGCAGGTTCGAGTTCTGCAAACTGTGCGAGCGCAAGAGAGCAGCATTCTATCGTACAAGGTTTCCAATCTTCTGCAGTATTACATGCTCACTATGCAACGGACGATCAGGGACCCGTCTATACTTTCCCAGACGCTCCAAGAGTAAGCATCTCTCTAACATCTGAAGAGTTGATCACGATGCGTGACCATGCTCTAGGATAACAGAAATCAGTTGCAAAGTCTTCTTCGACTCGATAGAGGCCAAAGGACGTGCCTTACATCGTGTACCCCTGGTTCGTCACCCATTCTGTCTATTCTTCCAACTCACATGCACACCAATCCAACAGGACCTTGACGACTCATCTATTTCACCTCCACATTCAATTCTCGACCATGCCCAACTGCTACGTGAAATCATGCAGGTCTATGATTCTTCCCTTCTCAGCGAGGGTTCCTCTGATCCCTCTGAGGCAAGTACGAGATTCCGACGCATCCTGGATGTCATGGTCGATCCTGCAGTCACTATGTGTGTTGCCGCTGCCGAAGAAAAGGCAAGGTTGCGTCCGAAGTGGGATCGTGCGGTATTTGTATTGAATAGCTTAGGCCATTTGGAGGTGAGTGCGTTCATTGGCTCGAGCTTCTTGTGAACTCATGTTACACTCGCGTGGATGATAAGAACGTGCTTGAGCCTTTTTCGTTCACGGTGGACAAACGGACAGAGGTGAAGGACGATATCGAAGAGAGGGTACGGTTACTTGGAGACGAACATGTACGTTCCTTCTATATTCTCTCTTTATTCGGCCATGTTAGGACCACCATCGGAATCACAGTATGAAAACATCCTCAAGGATGCCTCTCTTAGCGATGCAATACGCACTTTGGAGACGAAAGATCCCGCGGTATGTCCCTCGCCATGCTGCTCCCACTCGATGAGATGCTCATTTTCTACTATGAATCCTCCCCCTCTGCGATGGCGATGCAGACCCCGCTCTCTCGTCTTCCTGCGACTGAGCCAGAGGCGCTCGCCAAAGCCCTCGGGAGATTCTCTCTTTGGCTCTCCACTCCCGACGTGATCTCATCGCCACGTCTGTTTCCGCTCTCCTCGTCGCTCCCTACCGCGCACGTGCATCGCGGTGCACTGCGGCCACTCGTCCGCGCGTACAGCGCACTATGCGAAGCAGTACGGGCAGAGAGTGCACGAGGGAATTACGTTGCAGGAAGTGTGGTTCTGGGAAGGGAGCGGCCTTTTGGACAGGTAGAGTTGTTAAGACATATATTTGGGCTCGAGGAGGATGACTCCTGAGCATTGTTGTCATACTCGATCAATGATGGTCCGGTTGTGAAGTCCTATGCAATCACTCACTTTTGCAAAGTGAGCGTATACTTACTCACATTCATCAAGTCGAGTGGTTACATAAACTCTAGCACCTGTCCATGACTCACTTGGCAAGACTTTGGAGGGCCTTGTAGTTTCGATAGAAAAAAATCCGATGGGAAGAGCTTATGGCTGTGGTGAGTTTCCTGGAAAGTGGATATCTCGACTATAGACACACAGCTGGCCCTGGAGGTAAGCATCCCAAGCAAGCGCCCCGCCCTTGAATCCGCACAATCACTCGATGCACTCGATACACTTGAGGATTCCTTTGACCCTACCTTTTTCGGTTGTTCTCAAACACTTCGTCACTTCATATCTACCTTTTAGGTAGCAGTCCAAAGCTGGCTGGTCAGGCCAGACGCATCATTCCACTGGATTTAGAAAGTGGCTCAGGTTGTTGAGATGAACTCACGATTGGTCTGAGACATATTTTGGTCGACGTGAGCATGGTGGCCTTCTAAACTACATGATGATCTAGTCCTTATGCCCCGGAATTCTGACCGGTTGAGATGTAGTTGCCAGCTCAATGGTTTCGGAGCCAAACATGCCAGCCAGCGTGCATCATGACTCGTCGACAATGGGTGCGCCGTCAGTTAAGTAGGCCGTCGCCCGGAAGCACCGACTGAGTCTGGATGGAGAGCGGGTCGTCGTCGAATGTGTGATTGGTGTCGAAGCGGGCCCGGGCGTCTAGACTAAGTTGACACGGCTCGAGAGGTGGGTTTTATCTGTAAGTTGCTGCCAAATGAACAGGAGAACGACATAATCTGAACAGTATGTACAGAATCGGCAGTGGTAGATGGGTACTGTGGATGGAGAAGCCCAGAAACAGAGACGCTCGAAGACTGGGCAAGTGTGTCGAAATCGCTCTTCGCAGCGCAATAGTTGCGAGAACTTACGCAGAGCTCCACAAATAGGGGGTGTTCCTAGTCTGGTGACCAGACCCGTATGCCTATGATGCAAGCCGTCGGTGGATAGAGATACGGTCTGGTCACTAGTCTAGGACTCGTTCCTCCTGGGTCGATAGATGTGTTCTTGTTGCAACACAGAGATCCTTATGTCTTGTGCCTGTGACTGAGCACATAATACCCGAGGGCAGGAGAGTGCCGTCAGGCTGAGCTGGGATATTCAGGGATCATGATCAGGTAAGCCCCCAGGCTCTATAGCATAGGCGGTCCACAGTGGACGTTATCGTTCAGATATAACCTACATATAAACGTCGGTCCGAGGAAAGGAGTCCTAATACATGTGTTTCTCCTTACCTAACGGCTGGGCGTTGGTGGTAGAAGGATCCCACGGAAGTCAGCCAGCTTCCTAACCCAAGTTACCCAACATTTAATGAGCAGCAGTCGAGAGTGAGTTGCCCGAGACTCTCAGAAGCGATCCCTGGTCTAAACGTAAATGGTTTCGGAGCCGAACATGCCAGCTATCATGAATGATGGCCCGACTGCTACGGGGCAAAAGGGCCAGTTTCCACGCGAGTTGGGTCCGTACTGTAACGTACTATCACTGCGCTCTCTGATGTTATCACCCCCTCTTTTGGTTTCGGTAATGATCAGCGGTACTATACAAGTACACATAACATACGTGGCAGGCTTTACTCAAGGAACGACGGGGTATCAATAAATCATGTCTATGACTGGAGGGAATCCATGGATAAAAAGGAGCACTCTAAGCCCCAAATTTCTACAGCACACCTTCATTCATCCTCTCAAAGCCAATCATGCAGCTCTCTCCTATGCTTGCTGCTGCCGCTGCTGCCACCGCCGCTCCGGTGCGTCCTCGTTTGTGGTTATCTGAAGTGACGTGATTGTGTTCAGTTGGACTAATGAGCTACCGATTTTTTTATTAGGCCGCGCCGCTCGATGAACTCGCAGAGTGCACTCCAGAAGTTATCGGGGCCAACGGAAACGTATGTCATGATCTTATATCGTATCTGTTGTACCCTTTTTTTTATGTGGATATCAATTGTGCATCGTTTGGTTGTTAGATATCTGTAACCGGCAGAAATGATGTGATAGATTATATAAATTTTGGCCCAAAAGGAAGCCGCGGGAAGGATTTGAAGTTGACCCCCTTGTTACAATGTTACGGTAACCTTGTTAATAATCCCTCCAAGGGGGGTGTTTTTAACTGCAGGGTTATTAACACCCCGCTGAGTTTTCGACCGTACCCTAATATTACTCACGGTTGGAAAGTTGAAAAGGACAGTACTAGTGGTGAGATGAATACGGAAGTTATTGATAGTCCTCGTTGCCAGTAAAAGGGGAGGGGAAACGAGGGACTTGGGTGAAAAGACACGAGGGAGAACAGCCTACCGCTGGTATTGGCTGACGCCCATAGCAAGCTCATCAGAGCGGAGAATGAGTGTTGCCGATTGGTTGCCGAAGCAAATTTTTCCCGGAGGGCAGCCCGAACATTCCTGGGTCCGCTACTTTTGAAGTTTATGCCTTCGTTCATCCCTCATGATCCGGAACGTGTAGCACGGGCCTGTCATTCTGCGGACTCACTCGCAACAGACGCCGGAGTAGGTCTTCTTGCCTCCCACCCATTCTCTAGCTCTTCTTCGTTCTTACGAACGTTGGCTTTCGGCGTCGTTAAGTTTTACCATGGCCTTCTCATCCCATCGTGACATGCGACTGCATGCACAAGGAGAGACGATCTTTACATTGCATCGCGCCAATACTCGCGGCCACTTGGTCTATCGTCGCCTTCCGTGGAGGTGTATGCTTCGTGCTGAACAGTGTACGTACAACTAATCTAGCTGTCTTGAAGAAAACACAGTCATCGCAATGCAGTGTCTCCTCCGTTTGAGGCGCATTTGATCTCACCCCTCGGTTCGATCGACTTCTCGAGAACGCACAGAGCCGAAGGATACATCGATGATGCTGCATACCTGTACGTACTTGGTGAGCATATTCCCGAAGCATCCAATGGTGCTTTCTGTTATTTCTGACGGTCCACGACTCGTGTTCGATGCCGTTGAAGAATCGATCTGGGGACCGTCCTATTCGGTTGTTGCTGGTCTTGGATGCTCCCCCAACATCTGGTGTCCATATACGTCGCATCTGTCGCCTCCGATATGTACGTTTTGGCCTCGGCGTCGCTGTCTGACTCGGTAAGTCGACCTCTTCATATCTGATGTAGCTGATCCTTCTAGGTCGCGTTTTGAGTCGTCCTCGACGACATGGTGAGTTCACTAGCTCGGTAGGGCGTCTGGGGTGGTTGCTAAGTGGTTGGAATGACTCAGGTACGGCGCGTTTCAAGCGCTTATCGAGTTCTTGCTGACTCGCTTCATCTCCAGCTAGCAGCCTTGTCCTGACTCATTTCGAGTCGTGGCCTGTGCCGCTCGTTGCCCCATCCTTACCACACCGTCTAGACGTCGTCGCAACGCAGTGTCAGTCTCTTCCATCTGTGAGCATGTTTGATTTGATTTTTTTTGGGTTCAACCAATTTCTCAGGAACTGCAGAGCCTTCAGGACCACTGCTTCACTGGTCTGTTGTGCTTATCCTTGGGTACGCCATTACCATCATGTTGGCAGTACATGGTTCCCATTCCACGGTCGGTGGAGAACCAGTAGTGTCTCCGTCTCGTTTGTGGTCGCTAAACCGTACGAATACGACCTCCTTGTCTCTCCTTTTAGTACGACCTTCTCATCCTCCTTCGAGTAACAAGACAATCTACGATGGCCGGAGGTTGGACTTTACCTGAGTAGCGGGTTACTACCCCGTGACGTCGTAAAGGTACCCCAACGACAGAGAGTGGGCGAGTAAGACATACGGGAGGGAGAGAAACCAGGCCTGCGAGGGCCATACGTATCCGGCCCCCGACCCAATTCTATATTCACATGTCACTGAAGACTCCGTCCACCGCTAGAGGGGGTGGAGAACGCGTCGAAGGACGGTCGAGGTCTTCTTCCACCTGACCATGTGGGGGTATGGGCAAGGGCAGAGATAAGAAGCAATATTTTGCGAGTTCGGGGAGCAGACGTTACTGTTGCTGGTCTTGATATCCTGCTGTCCTTCCATTTTTGGTCCGTCGCTTGTTCCCGCGCGCCTAAACTCACCTGATGACTAGCTTGATTCCATGTTGCACTCAGCATTAATATTGCTGTGCGAAGATGTGATCACGAAACAGAAATAAATATATCCATCACCTTCGGGTCAAAGGGCTGTTCGACCCTTGCCCTATTATAAACGGCTGCGTATCTCCCAAACTGAACCCTACAGAACCTCGCACTCCGTCCCCGTCCCCCGTCCTCCCGTCCTCCTCAACTCTGAGTCATTGCGAGTTGTCAAGCTTGGATTGTAGACGTCCGAGTCGCGGTCTCTCTTGCGCACCTCATGTCCACCGATTTGCAGTCTGCCTTGGAGCTTCTTCGGCTAAGTGACTACACTTCCAGTACGGTCGTTCACACCTTCTGTCAATGGTTAATCCTATAACCAATACAGTCGTTGTCATCACTGCTGTCGTATATGATTACCGTGAGTGATACTTGGATGCATACTATGCTTTTCAGGTTGAAATGACTATTGCAACCCTACCACTAGTCCTTACCTTTTCAAGCGAGGTGCGTGATTTCGTTCTCCACGTCTTCTTTATGAATTTGTTTGCTGACAATATTTAAAGGTAGACTATGTCTGGGTAAGAACAATAATTGAGCAAGCACTGGGCGCATGACAGCCTCACAGCGCAGACCCTGGACTTGGGTCTCTACAATGTTTGTTATAGTGCGTAATAAGGCTCAAACACCATATCGCACGTGTTCCGAACTAATAGTTTCGTAGGTTCGCTATCTCGGTCTTTCTGGGACTATGTAGGTCCATGGTTGCTGTAATGCACATCAAAATACATAGCTAATGATGATCCCATGCTCAAGTATTAGTAGCCTCAGTATGTTCAACATTAAATTGGATATTAGTTGAGTTGCTCAGACACATTCACAGTTGGCACTACCTTTGTCCCTGGCCCTCTGATAGTCAGTGTTTCTGCTTTGTACCTTGTCTCTCATTAATGTTCATCTTCTTGCAGACGTATGCAACTCAATTTTGAATTAAAACTGTATTGATAATGCTTCTGTAGGTGTAAGCACTTCGATCCACTGCCTTCGACAATAATAGGATGACGCATGGATATTTTGAAGGTACTGTAATCGTTCTGGTAACTGACTGGGGATTCCCAGTATTCCTCGCCGCTGCTGACCGTGAGTTACTGTACTGCCCGCTTTGATTTCCCCCTGACTGTGTTTTCAAATTACAGTGGTGATGATCCTGCGGGTATATGCAATGTGGAAGCGATCCAAAAGGATCCTTTATGTCCTCCTGTCCATTTACCTGTCACAAACAATTGTTTCCTTGGTTTTGGTAGGTATCTACTACAACTACCTATCAGGTATGTCTAGAGCTGGACTGCATGCATCTCCAAAATCTGATGCAGGTGGCCCTTGACTTCGTGCCACCCTTTTATCCAGTCAAAATTATCCGAATTATTGGTTTCTCTTTTTGCAATTACTCATCGAGCAGCACATCCGAGGGGCTGCTCAGCGCGTATGGTACAATCCCGCGATTTTTTCTCAGTGCTTCACTGTTGGTTCTCGTTGTCATCCCAACCTTGAAACAGTCGGTTGAGATGTACAAAGTGACCAAGAAATGGCAGCCTAACCGATACATGCAACTACTCGTGAAAGATGGAATACTTTATTTCCTTGTGTATGTCACCCTTTCCCCCCTCCCTTTCGTCACCATCATATTTCTCCTGCTGATCTTACTCTGGAATACTCACGCAAAAACTAACTACTCTGATGGTTTCCCCTGAACTGATAGGAGCGCGCTATACAACATCAGCGATGTATCTTTTTCCGGATCTCCAACAAACAGTACTTCGGTGGTCTTCCTGAACATGGTTTGTTATGTGACGATATGCCCCATTATGCCTCGGTTCATCATCAGCGTGCGAGAGCTGTATGATCGGGACCTCCGTGGCCGCCGGCAGGGGATTGACACCGGATTCGGTGCGATGTCGCAACCTACCGCTAATCCAAATGCAGCCATGTCTGCGATGACATTCGGGGTCGCCCCGCGGCAGGGTCAATTCGTGGAGGGGGATGCAGACGACTCGGAAGCGATTCGACTCGAAGTGTTGGGGAATACTTACCCGTCAGGTTTGAACGAGGGCTTCGGGGATGCGCATTAGCGCTGAGCCCGTTGATAGATAATAGAAGATGGCGGTACTCTGAACGGACCTTCGGATATCGAATTTACTTATATACTGCTGCCAAATGCTTTGATGCTGCGTGATGCGGCAGAGTCGGGCAGACGCATAGCCGACAAGCACGGGGGTGGCGCGAAGAAGAACAGAGATCAGGTGGAGCTCTTCGAGGCATTGATCGAGGCCTGAAGCGAGGCTCGTTGGGGTAAGTGATGAGTTGAGAGTTGCCAGTGTGAGTGGGTCGTCATTGACGGGGGGGAGCGAAGGAAGTAAAATTTTTCGGGGGGACTGCGGCTCAAACCCTGAGCGGGCGTAGAGTCTACTATAACGATATGGATATGGATATCGCCGACCTCGAGGCCGACTTCCTTTGGAGAT
>QFEM01000200.1:0-13073 GCA_003316205.1 Boletus bicolor
CGAACAAGGCGTCGACATCCGGCCTGGCTGGGGGTAGAGCCGGCGTTGCACGCTTCGGGGGACGTTCATAGTCGCTATCGCTGTCGGAGAGAAAAAGAGATTGATGAGGACGTTTGAGAGGGCTGGAATGGCCATCGGTTGGAGCGGGCTTTGCTGGAGACGCGATGGGCTCGTCCCAGATGTCATCGAGAGACATGATGGAGCGGGGCCACGCGTTATTTTGACGTGTTTGCGCGTTTCTGATCGTACGCTATACCATTCCGAAAGCGGAAGAGAATCGCCCTCGCCAGATGTGTCCTCACAGGCGAGCACTGTCAAGCTTTCAAGACTATGATACCTTTGCTCAGTTACGCACGAGAATGTGACGCTACATTGCGTGGAACAAGCCACTCCTCGCATCACTCGGCATGGAACAATTGGGTTCACGACTGAGCTGAAGGAGACCTAGTACCATAAGAATAAGAAAAAACCCGAACCTTCCATCAAGGCAGACGCGGACTCGAGTATTGACACGGGCGAGAATCACCACGCAAAGATGGTACGCGCCGCGAGCGATAAGAGTACGGTGACGCAACCCGGGGCATCAACAGAAAGTCGGGGCTCGAACGCGATAACGCCTCAAACGGTTTCGCGGCATGGCACAGTCCATTTCTGTGACAGTGCTCGTCCAAGACGCTTCTGGACCATCGAAACGGGAGAGGGGATATAGCCCGTGAGCAAGTCTGTTCTTGTCGGCCGGCACCGACACTGAGCCACTTGCGAAACGTACAGCCCGATTCCCCGGATTGAAGTTCAGTTGAGGTGTGATCTCCTTCCTTCAAGATCGATTTGAATTGGCTGATGACCCGGTTAATCAAGGCAGTAATGCTCAAATGATGCAATTCATGCATGAATGGCAATGGTTCATGTTCTCATGTTCTCTCCCCAATCCTAGTGTTTATTTTTCAAAATAAAGTTCGCGGGAGGCATCGCTCCAGAACCGAACAGGGCTTACCCCGTCGCGTTTTCAGGGGGCTACGATGATGGCGTTGACGACGGGTATGCGTTGCTAGTCCGATACATATTCCCTATCGTGCATCATTCATGTTATCAATGTTTGGTTCCCTAAGCAGCTACACATGTGCAGGAAAGTTGGTATTGTGCCGCAAGTATTCCATTGAAAATGACTGATAATCAGCGTTACAGGTGGTAGGGACCTGAGAGGGATGAAAGCCGCTCCCAAGAATGTAAGTGGACTAGCTCATCTCTATTTGGGTCGATCTGACTATGTTCATAGCTTCGGATCGCCGAATTTAACTAGTCGCTCAGACAGAATCGTTATCTGCACGCCCGTGTGGAGTTCTTTATCGTTCCCGTCAACGTAATGATCATCTTTTTCGGCGGCACTCCGTGGAAACAGGAAAACCTATATGTGTCATCAGAGGATACAAGCTTCGTTCATCGCGCGGTCGATCATCAAGCCCTGGTTGGACGAGGTGACGGCCATAAAGATCGATAGAGCAAAGGGTAAGAACACTCTTTGCTACTTACGACCTCTAATCCACCTTCGCCCCAGATATCGCTATGATAGCTTACATGTCGTGAAGAAGGTAAGCAACAACACGGGAATTATGTCTGAACGGAAATTTACTGATACACGGGCCCAGTACTAGCGAGAAAGGGAGCCCAGCAAAGGCGGTTTCTTGGTGTAAATACATTAGTGCATGAAGCGAGAAGAAACCGATAAGGTAAGGTGAAACCAGCACTGAGTGGCAGGGAGTCTGTCGCTGAAGGAGCCGTGACATCTGAGGCATGAGAACCAAGGCTCACCTCCACTCAGCTTGTGTTTACTGATGCTCTCTCTTTTCTCGTTCAATATTAACACATACATCTCCCCGCTCTGTCACTATAATTTCATAAAATGTGTTGGATTCTGCCCTTCCGTTCTGCTCTCGCATCGTGATCGCGAGACAAACGTGACGTCTTCAGTGACTCAGTAAGAACTCAAAACTCGCGGACGAATCCCCCAACTCCAAACTAAGGTCCTAACAGCCTCAAAAAGCCTTGCCCTGTCGGAAATCGGAAATCGGTGTTCGGAGCCCCGATCGCTCAATTCTCATGACCCTTCTTTCCTAGCCTTCATCACCATCCAAGAAGCCTCGACTGTAATCCGTACTCCTCTTCACGTACACGCTCTCGGAATGTCGGAACAAAATACCGAGAATTTCAAGAACCTCCAGGACAAGTTTGGTCGCTTCAGGATTCTCATCGTCGGACGGGCGAATGCTGGCAAGACCACCATTCTTCGCGGGATCTGCAATTCTACGGAAAATCCAGAGATCTACGATGGTGATGGGAATAAGGCATGGATATGAGTCAGTGTGTGTTGTTTGTCGTATGCTAAAGCACGCGATCAGATCGATCCGTCGCAAATCGAGGGAACCAGGGGGGTGAGGGTTATTCGTAACATATTATCCTGAGCCACTCATGATGACGATGTTACTAATCGTCATCAGCGCGGAATCCACAACGTCGAGAATGAGCTGATTTTCCGCAGCAACGAAAAACTCGTCTTTCATGATTCACAGGGCTTCGAAGCTGGTCGCGAAGATGAATTCCTGCAAATGAAGAGGTTAATCGCAGACCGTGCGAGGACCACCATTCTCAAGAAACGTATCCACGCGATATGGTAAATATGACTGTCGATTTCATGGTATCTTCGTCATGTTTCATGCAGGTATTGCATCCCAATGGACAAACTTGATCGAGCAATTCAACGCGCCGAGGAAATGTTTTTCGAGGACTGCGATCCTGGGAACGGCAAGGTCCTCGCCATTACTATATTCTTGAGCTGACAGCCTGCTCAGTTCCTGTTGTCGTGCTATTCACGAAATTCGACGCATTGTTACCCGTAGCGCTAGGAAAATTAGCCCCTGCTGATCGACGACTTCCATTGCAAGAGCGACTGTCAAAGGCTAGGGGACTCATCGAAGGGATATTCAATAGAGCTGATGTATGGGGTCGTCTCGCCCAAACGAAGTATGCGCCAAAGGCCAGTGTCCAGATCGAAGGTTGGCATTCTGTCTGTCATCGTACACACACTAGGTCCTGCTTTAACCCATATGCTAGGAATGCATAAGTCCAACGAGGGATGCAAGAGTCTCTTGGAGACCACAACAAGTGTCCTAAGTGAAGGAGCTTTGCAAATGTTGCTGGTCTCAGCCCAAGAGGCAAACATAGCACTTTGTGTGAGATATGCAGTTCAAGAGTGGGTTGGCCCAATGAACCATTGTGCCTTGATAGCCTAACAGTTTCATTCTGATGAAGCTTAATAAGTGCTGCAAATAGGGTGCACAATTCTCCAATTCCCATACATACTATGGGTGAAATATTTCAGAAGCTTGCATGTTGGTTTCCTCATGTTCAGGTAAGCCAGTACTTCATCTGAGGGTTTTGTATAATACATTAATGAGTGTGTTTGTTTGTGATGTTTCTTGGGTGATCATAGAGTGTAAGTTATGCATTATGGTGTGTTGACGAGAGTGATCTTGCTGATAATTCTTGCCCATTCTTCATCCTGCTCTGGGAATCATAGGTGGTGAGTGTGGCAGTTGGTAATAGTGAACAAGCTAATGAGTTCATGTCCTGTTCTATTTGCTTTGGAAATCACAGGGGGTAAGATATACATTGTGGCATGTTGGTAATAATGATTATGCTGATCATCCCATGTCCATTCTTCATCATGCTCTGGCAATCATAGCAAGTGAGTTGTGCATTGTGGCATACTAGTGAGAGTGGTCATGCTGATGATTTTTGCCTGTGCTGAAATCATAGCAAGTGAGTTGTACATTGTGACATATTTGCAAGAATATTCTTGATTAAGCTGATGACTTCATGTCCATTCTCCTGCATGGCAAAAATAGACAGTGAGTGGCAAATTGTGGCAAAAGTGACCAAGTTCATGATTTCTGTTCTTGATCCTGCTCTTGCAATTATAGTTTGTGAGTTATGAGTTGTGGCACACTGGCAAGAGTGGTCATGTTGATGATTTCATGTTCACTCATCCTGCTCTGGCAATTATAGTCTGTGAGTTATGCATTGTGGTATGTTGGTGACAATTACCATGCTGATGATCCCATGTTCATTCTTCATCCTGCTCTGGCAATTGTAGTTTGTGAGTTGTGAATTGTGGCATACTGGCAAGAGTGGTCATGTTGATAATTCCATGTCCACTCATCATGCTCTGGAAATTATAGGATGTGAGTTGTTAATTGTGGCATGTTGGTTACAGTGACCATGCTGCTGACTTTGTCTTTATCCTTCATCCTTCTCTGGAAATGATAGGAAGTGAGTTGCATATTGTTGCAAGTTAGTGAGGGTAATCATGCCCACATCTATTCTTCATCTTGCCCTGGTTCTCATAGATGGTGAGTCACAAATTGTAAAATGTTAGTGAGAGTGATCACACTAATCCTCCCATGTTCATTCCCCATACTTCTTTGTCACTCATATGTACATAGATGGTGAGTTGTACCATGTGGAATATTATTGGGAGAGATGACACTGATGATTCCATGTCTGCTCTTCATCCTGTGCTGGAAATCATAGAATGTGTGTTGTTCTTTGTGGTATGCTGAGCAAGGCTGACTATGCTGATAATACCCTGTCCATTCATCACCCTGCTTTGTCCAACATACATACATAGGATGTAAGTTGTCTCTTCAGGCATGTTGGTGAGAGTGATCACACTGATGACTCATGTTTATTTTCCATTCTTCTTTGGAAATTATAGTTGGTAAGCTGTTTATTGTGGTATATTAGTAAGAATGACCATGCTAATGATCCTGTGACCATTTTTCATTCTGCTTTGGTAATTATAGCTTGTGAGTTGAGCATTGTGACATAGTAGTGAAAGTGATCATCTTGATGATATCATACACATCCTTCATTCCTCTCTGGAAACCGCAGATGGTGAGTTGAGCACTTGGGCATCTTGGTGAAAGCAATCATACTAATGACTTCATGTGCATTCTCTGTGCTGGTAATTACAGCCAGTGAGTTGTGCATTGTGGCATGTTGTTGAGTGTGATGAAACTGATCATTCCATGTTTGTCCTTCATCCTGTTCTGGCAATCATAGAGTGTGAGTTGTTCATTTTGGCATGTTGGTGATAATAATCAATCTGATCAATCTATTTCCTGCTTTATCCTACTTTGGGAATCATAGAATGTAAGTTGTGAATTGTGACATAATGTTGGATTTGAACATGCTCATATATATATGTCCCTTCATCCATCTCTGGCAATTACAGTGGGTGAGTTAGCATTGTGGGGCCATGCTGGTGAAATTGATCATACTATGGTTCCATGGTCATTTTACATCCTGCTATGGGGATCATAGGATGTAAGTTGCAAACTGTGTTAGTGAAAGGGATTATGTTGATGATCACATGTCCATTTTGCATTCTGCTGTGGCAATCATAGACTGTGAGTTGTACATGGTGGCATGTTAGTAAAAGTGACCATGCTAATGATTCCATGTTCATACTCTGGCAATCATAGACAGTGAGCTGTTTATTGTGGCATGTCAGTGCAGTGACTGTGCTGATGATCCCATATCCATTCTTTGTGCTATTCTGGCAATATAGTTTGTATGTTGCACATTGTGTTATGTTGATAGAAGTGGTCATGCTGATAATCTCTTCTTTATTCTTCATCCTGCTCTGGAAATTATAGGGGGTCAGTTGTACATTGTGGCATCTTGGTGAGAGTGATAATGCTAATGGTCCTATGTCTATTTTTCATAGCGAGTGAGTTGTGCATTGTGATTATGCTGATGATTCACTGTGTATTCATCATTCTGCTCTGGGAATTACTGTATGTGTAGTATGTGAGTTGTGCAAGTTGGCTTGTTATTATGGTGATGATCTCATCTCTATTATCTCCCTTCATCTGGACATTATAGAGGGTGAGTTGTGCATTGCAGCATGCTAAGTGATCATACTAATGATTCTATGTCTATTCTTCATTCTGTTGGCAAATTATAGGTGGTGAGTTGTATATTGTTGCATGTTAGTAAAGGTGATCATACTTATGATTACATGTCCATTTTTCCCATCCTGCTTTGAAAATCATAGCTGGTGAGTTATCCATTGTGTTGTGTTGATGAAACAATTATGTTTATAATTTCATATCTATTTTTCATCATCTTCTGGAAATTATAGGAGGTAAGTTGTGCATTGTAACATATTGGTAAAAATGATTATGCTGATGATCCAATGTCCATTCTTCACCCTTCTTGGTAACCATAGAGGGTGAATTACACATTGTGGTCTATTGGAAACAGTAACCATGCTGATGATTCCATGTCTGTTTTTTATCCTGCTATAGGAGGTGAGATATTCATTGTGGCATGTTGGTTGGAGAAATCATGCTCATACTCATCCTACTCTGGCAATCATAGATTGTGAGTTGTCCATTATGGTATGTTGATGATAGTGACCATGCTAATGCTTCCATGTCTGTTCTCCATACTGCTCTGGAAATCATAATCTGATTCATAGAAAGTGAGTTGTGTAATGGGTTGGTAAGAGTATTGAAGCTGATGATGCTGTGTCTATTCTTCATTCTGCTCTGGCAATGATAGCAAGTGAGTTGTGCATTGTTGTACATCGGTAAAAGGAATCAAGTTGATGAGTTCATGTTCATTTTTCATCCTACCTGGAAATTATAGAGTGTTAGTTATACATTGTGGCCTGTTGGTGATAGTGACCATGCTGATGATTCTTCATATTGCTTTGGAAATCATAGGATGTGAGTTGTGCATTTTGGCATATTGTTGGGAGTGATCATGCTGATCATTCCATGTTCATTTTTCATCCTGCTCTATCATCAATAACAGGGGGTAAGTTGTGCATTGTGGTATGTCAGTGAGTGTGATTATATTGATGATTCCCTATCTACTCTCCACTCCACTCTGGAAATCATAGTTGGTAAGTTGTGCACTTTGGCCTGTTGCTGAGAGTGGCAGTGTCAATAATTTCATGTTCATTCATTGTTCTGCTCTGGAAATTACAGGAGGTGAGTTGTATATTCTGGCATATTACTATGGCATATCATTGATGTAAATATATACATCTTTCCCTTCCCTTGCTGCTGTCTGGTAGCAAGTAAGTTATTTTTATTTTATATTGGCTATTTCTCAAATCTTCTATAGCTGGTATGTCTTCTTGCAAATATATATAACCTACTTTTTGTTCTCATGCATTTGAATAGGATGTAAGCTTCCTCTATTAAGCACATTCATTGACAACCCATTGTTTTATAATATTCTTTAGCAGGTATGACTATTAAATCTCACATGATCTTTCTATTTATAAATTATTAGGAGGTAGGTATATGTATATATGTGCCAAACAGTTCCATCACCTGTTTATTCTATAACCTTATAACATTCAGCTAGTCCCTAAGGGGGTATGCAACTACTTTTTCAGTTTTATATTGTTATTAATATTTCCTCCATAGGATTATATCTGGAGTGATGAATCTCAAGTTCTCAGGCCAAAAAATTGGGTATGCTTACTAACATCTTACTTATGCACCTAAGCCTTATTATGAGCAAAGGCACTTTTTTCCACATGGAAACAGATCCTCCAAGCTGGTGTTGGTATGTTTTAAGTGCCTGGTTTATATAGTATATACATTATTGATTCCACAAAGATGCACTTGTCATATTGGAGCACTCTTTCTATCTGTATCAACAGGGAGATCGTCGCCACTCACTTTCTTCTGCAGCTCAAAAGTACAAAGCATTAGACTCACATGGTAGAGTTGAAAAGGCATTGGAGGAGATCTTCAAGGAATATGGAAAAGCATCCAAGAACCAAAAAGTGGACATGGTCACTAATGTCATTCTCCAGCATTGCATGTATGTATTGAATCCACTCTTCAACATTCTATCTGTTTATGGTTATTCCCAGTACCTCCACCAAGTAGATCAAGTGAATGGTCTCACAGCAGATGGCTTCTATTCCTTTCAATGGTGGAAAACTTTCCAAAAGGGAGAGATGGGTAGGAAGACTGTGGAAGCAAAGGATTGTTGGAAACAGTTCAGAATCTCTGGTGATATCTTCATGTAAATCTAGTGTTTGCCCATGTATGGTGAAATGTAACCTTAACCCTGTGATGTTCTTCAACCTAGGGAATGGACTCCCGATGAAATGATGATGTACACATTTCTGAGGCACAAATGTAGCAGCATTACATTGACTCTGGAGATCAGTGGCATGTTTGTGTGGTCATTGGCGTGCTCGAATATTATTACCAAGCCGAGGTATGTATAAAGAGACAATGAATTACAGAGGGATCTCTGGATAACCACACAGGGTCTGTCACGAGAACTTGGGAGGCTTACTGACGGAGACTGTCAAATCTAGGGAATGAAGCCAGCATATCATCATCCTGATGTAAGGACTTGGTGTGGTGTGCATGCACTTGTACGCCTCCGTGATGAGACACATTGATCAAGGGTGAATGAAGCAAGTAGAAGGGCGAGAATGCGATCGACGATGAAAGCTCAAGAAAATCATCAGCACACCTCGACGGACACCAGACACTTACCTAAGCCACTGAGACCACCCGACGAACCTGCGCGACTACCAGACGAGCCCCTGAGCACCTTGAGGGGGGTGGTGCGGAGATGCGAGCTACGAACTGCGACGTCGGAGCTACCAGCGGCGAGACAGACGCGTCAAGTGGTTCCGTGGGCAACGAGGGCGCCAGTAACCGGCTGAAGAAGCTGCAGAGCGCGTTAGAACAGCTCCACAAACGCTTGGAACGGAGGGTCGACGAACGCTCACCAACAAGTGCTCAGGACGAGCAAGCGACCAAGAGTGATGTGGAGAATAACGGGAGAGCAACGGACTGGGCCTAGACGATGTACGGATGGCGCGACGAGCGGCGCTAGCATTGATTCAAGATAGATCGCACCGAAGACGCTAGCCGACGACGAGAAGGATCGTACCGACGTAACGACAGGACGTCCGAGTACTCACCTGGGTCACCCAAACCACCTGCTCGACACAAAGAGGCCCGTCAAGGCCGTGGACCCACCCGCGACAGACAAGAGTCAGTCAAATGCGAGGTATGGGATGTACATACCAAGTCGGATAGTCACGTCAGGACCATATCAGACGGATCGAACACGTCGGAAATGGCCGGGGGAGTGTCCAGACAGCGCCACGGATGAGCACAAGGTCGTGATCATATGGAATTCAGTGGACGAGCACTTTTTTGTTCCTCAAAAGGTTTCGCAATCACAAACACAATGACATGAATAGGCATGTTCATAAATAACAGGACATGAATCACTCCTGTAGCAAGTACTCACCAAAATCTTCCTTGCGTACCAACCCCAACACATGCTCGATCTCGACGAATCCATCCTTGTCCGCGTCCAACTTTTGAATGACAACCTGTCCAACTTCATCATCTGGCCTATGCTTAATCACAGCAAGTGCTTTCTCTAGGTCTTCAGCCGGGGATCGTATCCCTGCAGTTGACCGACGATCTCGGAAAGTCTTGTCTGGATCCGCTTGGTCAGCACGCCGAAAGGAGACTTGGGGTCCTACAAAAGGGTGAGATGACGGTCGTATCGATGCGAGAGACATGGGGCTCACCTCTTCAGCTTGCAGGATCTCTTCCATGGCTCGCTAATGACACAGGATATAGCTGACACAATAGACAGCGCCTCCGCAAGCTCTTTCAGCTACCCCGTTGTCATACTGGCACTCTCATCTTCAAGAACGGGATGCAACTTGGGCGGAACCAGTGAGTTCACCGATTTTCTCATACGTGAGCACTGGTGAATGGGCATACCTCTCTGTCAGGCAAAAACAATTGAGCAAGACGTGCATCCAGCTCGTGTGCCTCGCACGTCGAGCATCTTCTTCCTTTTGCTCTTGTTCCTGCTCGTCCTCAATGAACTCCTCTTGTTGTTGCAACACCTCGAGTTTCTGCTTGTAGCTGGCATTGTCCGAATCGACTTCGGCAGCCCGTCCGAGAATGAGAAGAACACCAGAGACCCCATTATGCAAATGCAGCTGGATCCACGTTGAGAGTTTGTCGCGTAATCGAGCGGGGGAAACCCGGTAGCACGGATCCCCCTGTACTGACAAATGGCCAGGAGCTCTGACGTTGAAAGTTCATCGACGCCCTCGGCATAAATCACCTCATCGTCCCTCCTGAGATTCACGATGCAGGAGTGAATAGCGCCCCTAAGAAAATTATCGATACCAAACGCGTTGATACCCATGTATCGACACATGGAGACGAGTTGTGGACGAGAGAGATTGTCGAGTGTCAGGTCATCATCTTGGCGACATTGATGATGTCGGTCGCGGAAGGCGGTTCGCCGGTTGACCGAACTCTTTGAAGACATCTATACCGAGGATATGCGAATTCGGTTTGAGACCCGACCCCCGAAGGAATTTGGCCATTTCTAGCCTAACCCTGAGTAGCTTGCGTTTCTTTCTCTTCCTAAACCACAGAGAATCAGAAACTGTATCAGAATAGCCCAAAGGGCAGAAATACTAACAGCAACAAGCCTATATTCGAGGGCCCGGATTGACCTATATGAGCCACAGTCACGATGCCCCGTGCGCTTCGCCCAAGAAAACCACGTTCAGGTTATGTCGCCCTTGCTGACTACGATACTGAAGACCACGGAAACGCGGTGGCAGGTCCCTCAAAAATTCACCCAGTAGACGAAGAGGACAACATCGGAAGTGAATTCGAACCTGACAAGGAGCCCGGAGGTTCAAAGAAAGCGCCGTCCGGCCACGGTGAGGACGAAGACGTCGATATGAACGATGCCCAAGATCCAGAATCCGAGATGGAAGAAACACCGAAACAGAGTCACAAGACGGCTTCTTCAAGTTCTCGAGCTCACAAGCCCCGAGCCCCCATCAGCAGCACGACCAACCCGGGTAGTTCTCCCATGATCGCATCCTCGAAAACACGGAAAGAGCAATCACGCAGGCTTCCCCTAAAAGCGCAGCAGGCCGCTCGTACACCATCTGTGTCTACCCCGCCTTTAGCAGTACCTCGGGCGGCGAAGATGTACACATTGCCAAATCCGAGCGCGCATCATCGACACCGAGCGATACCAGTGTTCCTTAGGAAGGAGATGGTTGAACGGCTGGACGAACCTCCTTCACTATTCAAGGAACCTCATGTCGTTCCGACGAACAGTATGACCGCTGATCATTCCCTCATTGACCGGGTTAGCAAAGCTTGGGGCTTCAATGTTGGCGCCGGTCCTGTCTGGCAAATCATGGAAGATAGATCCTGTTACAAAGAAAGCATAATTCCAGGTGCTGGCTCCGAGAAAGAGTCTTCGCGGCGTCCCAGGGTGTACCGGAACGTATCCGTACGGCTTGGCTGGGAAGTTTTGGGTAACCAGTGTGTGGCCAATGGCTGGCTTCGTGATCTGCATTCAAGCTGTTCTTGAACTGAAATTACAGGGATTCTCTAAAGTATTTGCCCACAGATTCGATCGTGACTGAGGACGGGCAATTTAAGCCACCACCCCAAGTCGAGTGCTACATGGGCCCACATGACGGACAGATGCATGTCACTTTCAACATGTTCGACAGTGTTGCTACCTGTACGTGAATGCGCATCATCTCATCGTTGACAATAACTTGAGGGCACCTCAAGCCGAGTATTTTGAGGACGGTACGGGGTATGTTTTTAGCGCGGGCTCCCCGGTGTGGGGGATAGATTGGTGTCCGACTGACCAAGGAGATCGCCCTGGTAAGGGTGCCTATTTTCACCGTTTCATGATCCACACTTAGCGTAGTCAGCCCGGCGGTTCAGACACTATTTAGCCGTTGCCCCCTTTCCGTCGCGCTCGCATGCACCAAGTATCGGCGTCAATGTTTCTCGTCCCTCCCCTGCCTGCATCCAAATATGGGCCTTGAGGCCAAGAACCCGAGACGAGAATGCGATGGATGAAGATCGTCGTCGGAGCGATCCAGCCGAGGTCCGTTGTGAAATGGTGTTATGCCTGGAAAGCGGGCCAGCTCAAGAAATCAAGTGGTGTCCTTTGCCCGCTCATGACCCAGTTCGTTCTCGCTTTTCTCGGTAGCCTGTAAACAGGAACTGATAAACCCACCACAGTGGGAAGGTGAACGACCAAGAAATCCTCGAAAGATGGGTATATTGGCCGGAACTTTCGAGGACGGGTCGCTTTCGATATATGTTGTGCCAGATCCCGAGGATGTAAGGCCCCCGGAACACGATGCTGCTTTTCCTGTCTTTGGTGAGCACTTGTTTCGCCATCAGTGAGAAGTGCTTACTTTGCACAGTCAAGTTGCCCGAGCCAGCCATATGCATCGAACATGAAGGAGCATCATGCTGGTCCCTTGATTGGGCGAACAGCGAGGTCATCGCGGTAGGTCTCACGAATGGTGAGATCCCCCGACTGACATTGTTTCCCGCTCGGAGTGACGCATTCTCAAGGTTGTCTCGCTGTCTACAACATCAGACATGCATTGGATAGCGGCGAAACTCTCAGTAAGTCACCGAGTCTGTTTTTCATCCCCCTTCCTCAAAGTGATGATACCGCTCAGACATCCTTCCGACACACTTCATTGCCGTGCATCAGTCCGCCATTCGTGCACTCGCATGGATTCGCGTGCCTCCTACAGATGGATCCGGCGTGTCCAACCCATCCGAAGATCCAACAGTCATCGCGAGCGGTGGGTATGATGGCGTAGAGTGTCTAACCGACATCCGGGAGCCACACGGGAACGTCGTCAACCGAACAAGAGGCACGTTTCACTCGCACCCGTACAATTGACCACGTCTAAAACAGAATCGTTACCGAAACAGACGTCATCAATAGCGCGGCCTATTCTGCGTTTGCGACGGGCCCAATCATGATCGACCATGACAACACCGTCAAGTCGTATTCCGTCTCACCAAGCATGCTGGGGCGCGGTCATATTCTGATGGAACCAGATGGACCTGTTTGGGTCGGTTCAGTGGCTCGCTCTCACACGATACATCTGATAACTCGCCGTAGAGCGTGAG
>QFEM01000203.1:0-18484 GCA_003316205.1 Boletus bicolor
TGATCACGTGACTGGAAGAAAGAAAAGTTGAAGTCCGAAAAAGTTTGAAAATGTTCATATTATAACATGCATGGGCCAGGTGCAGAATAACGTGGGTTCAGAATAAACCGTGGGATAATGTGTATGGAACCGGGAGAAGCGCGTATCCAGTGTATTGCATCAATTAGGATCAGAGAAACAATAGAAGCATAGACATGTGCATAGAGCATGTGAAACACGTGTCCGGCTATTGTGGGATAATCAATGGAGTCAAGAGATAAGTGGAAAGTACCTTCGGTATAGAATGATAGTGAGATGAAGCCGAAGGTGGGGAAAAGGAAAGAGGTCCAATGGATGGGCGAGGACACAAAGGATATGTGGTCCAGGCGCTGGTAGTACAAGTAGACTGAGAAGACGAAGCAAATGTAAGAAGGAAAAGAAAAGTCATAACACTTTCTTTCTAGATGGTCTGGCCTGATGCCTCACCACATTCGCATTCCTATGACATCATACTTTCACAGCTTCACCTTATCTCTTATCATTGATGTCATACCCTATGCCCACAAGGTACTGTTCATTCCCCTTATCGCCCTATAGCGATATTCTCTCTTATCTACTCCTCACCATGCTACTTACATGCCTTCTTTTTATCCACCAGTAGCATAATGCCCTCTCCTTACCATAGATGCTTTGTCATACAGGGCTGTGCCCCTATTCAGTAATATATAAACCAAGACACTGGATCAAACTTTCCCCAGTTTGATTCTAGTCGTCTTTGGTATCTTGCCTTAGATGTATTAGCAGGGTAGCTTCATCAGCTAGTATTCTAGTGTCCCACCTCTGTTATCAGTCCCTCAGGTGATTCCTGGCTGGCCATCAGATGACATGTATAAGGGCTCTAAATTGGACTACCTCCTTCCTCCTCCACCACTGGTGACTTCAGTTATTGGGTAGTACTCTCATCTCCTTTATCTCTCAATTCTTTTGCTTATTCATCATTCATATTGGCCCTTATTGTCCATTGGTTACTGCAATGCTCTTCTTGGTTATTGGTTAGCATCTCCTCCTGTCTAGGCTATCTAATGTTGTCCTTTCCATCTATGGGATTCGGATTCCAGTACTTATCTTTATATGATTGAAGACAGCAGCTGGGTATTGGCTTTGCTGCACTCTTTGTTTATTGCTATGCTGGATATGGCTAGCTACTATCCACAGTTCTAGGTTATCCCAATTAAAACCTTTTCTCCTTTCTTTGGTTACTGGTTCTCCTAACTAAAACCTTTATTCATTAGTTTAGGTTACTACTATAGCCTTATCTATTTGGTTCATGGTTATCCCCTGAAACCTATGAATACCCTTCATAGTATCTCACAACCTCTTACAATGCTAATGATCCCTATTTATTCTTCTAGTCATTCATTACTCAAGATACTGCCGCTAGGTCAGTCAAACCCTAGTACAGACTTCCTTGGTGTCCTCTGGACCTTCCCTTTATGGCACCTTCCTTGGTTTCTCTCCTTGGTTGAAGGTTTGTTCGGAAGTTCGTAACAATGATGAACAATATCTTTAACAACATGTATGCCATTGTAATTATTTATATTAACGATTGTATGATATTTACATCAAAGAAGATGAAGGAGGAGCATGAAGAGGTAGTAAAGGAGGTTCTACATTGCTTATGTGAAAATGACCTCTATGTAAAACCTTCTAAATGCTTCTTCTCCAAGGAACAAGTAAACTTTCTTGGTATGGTCATATCTAAAAAGGGGATAGAAATGCAAGAAAAGAAAGTCGCTGGTGTTATGGATTGGCCAGTTCCTACTCAGCTAAAGCAGCTCCAAGGTTTCCTCAGACTTTGTAATTATTATAGGCATTTCATTCAGGCTACACTGAGGTTACACGCCCCTTGAACAATCTTATCAAAAAAGACATTCCATTCACATGAGGTCCTAACTAGCAAGCAGTATTCGAAGCCCTCAAAAAGAAGTTTACCACAGCTCCCCTTCTCACTTATCCTAATTGTGATTAGGAAGTTCAGGTAGAAATGGACACCTTGGATATTGCCACAGGAGCTGTGCTCTCGATCTTATGCAGCAATGGTAATTGGAGGCCTATTGTCTTCATTTCTCACTCTTTTGATAGTGCTGAGCGCAATTACCCTATTTATGATAAAGAATTGCTTGCAGTAATTCAGGCACTAGAAGAATGGTGTCACTATCTTATTGGCCATGAACAATTTGAAATCTGGACTGACCACAAAAATCTGGAGTATTGGAAGAAGCCACAGACTTTTAGTGTTCAGCAAGCCCAATGGCATGCGGTCTTACAAGAGTTTAATTATCTTTTTGTTTACAAGCCTAGAGCTTCTAATGGTCAGGCTGATGTGCTTTCTCACTGCCCAGACCATAGGGAGGCTGTGCAGGATCATAATGCCAATATTATAGTCTTGTCTCCTTCCGTGTTTATTAATTTGGTTGCTCTTTCTTCAGACTTTTATTTGGAGTTGGAATCTGAGTCCATCTCCATGGGAGTAAATGCAGTGAATAACTTCCTTTTCGATGCTACTATGGACATTTTCAAAAATAACAAAAACAAAGTTTTTGTTCCTTCTTCCTTACATACTCACCTCCTTACCTTATGTCATGATTCTCCCATCACTGGTCATGGCAGTCATGCCAAGACCATTCATACCCTCACTCGTTACTTCTCATGGCCTGGTGTCACAAAGGACATTAAACTTTACGTAGATAGCTGCCAAGTGTGTGCCCTCATGAAGGGTAAGCAAAAAGCACTAGCAGGAAAACTTATTCCCCTACCTGTGGCAAAACATCCATGGGAAGATCTCTCAGTTGATTTTATTACTGGTTTACCTGAATCTCGTTCTTTCACTGCCATTTGTGTTGTTGTCGATTGCTTCTCCAAAGAAGTGGTCTTTATTCCTACCCATGACACTTGCTCTTCCATGGACTTAGCTATTTTATTTAGAGATCATGTTTGGTGTACACACGAACTCCCTTCCTCTCTTGTTTCAGATCAAGGACCCCAATTCATGTCTGCCTTCACCCATGTAAGCATAGAGATATTGTTCTAAATCTCTATTAACACACTCTGTTTGTCCATCAGTTTGCAGATGATAGGCAGTGTAAATCTTTTGATGGATTCTGAGAAGCTTGCAAAGCTCCTGGGAAAAAAGCAGCATGATTGGGCAGATTGGTTGAAAATGGCCCAGTTCTCTTACAACAATACTGTAACCACCACCACCAGTTCCATCCCTTTTAATGTCACTCGTAATTATGCCCCTTGCATGGGCTTTGAAGGGAAATTGGCTGGCTTCGTGGGAGAATTAAGTTGTTCTCACAAGGAGATAGAAGCGGCATTAGAAGAAACATGCAATAGGATAATTGCCACTTCAGAGAAAAGACATTCAGAAACACCAAAGTATTTCATCGGCCAACAGGTCTGGCTATCTACTGATAAACTCAAACTCCCTTATATGGCGAAGAAGTTAACCAAAAAATGGATTGGACCCTACATCATTTCCACAGTCCTTCCTAATGCTGTTATCCTAAAACTTTCCTGCACTATGCAAATCCATCCCACGGTCAATATTTCATGTGTCAAACCTTATTGGGAAACTCTACCTGGACAGCCCAAAGTTCGTCCTGATGCCATTGAGGTAGACCAAAAAGGGGAAGAACAGTTTGAGGTTGAGTTTCTTGCCACTTCACGTCTCAAGAATAGGAAACTGGAATATCTAGTACACTAGAGAGGATATGACAAAACAGATCATACTTGGGAATCGGCAGACATTGTTAACACTACCCCTTTGGCTGTTGCCAACTTCCACAAACAAAATCCCTCTACTCCTCACAAACTCCATGGACTTACCATTTCCTCATTTGCCACTCTCTTCTCTCCTTATGAAAACTTCACCAAATCCATTCCTTCCATGACTCACCTAGAATTCAAGTCCTAAAAAGGAGGTAGTGTTATAATATGAACATTTTCAAAACATTTTCAAACTTCAACTCTTTTCTCTTTCAGTCACATGATCTGTGCATGTGACTGTGGGAATCCACACATGACTAGGTCTAGAACCTATGATGTCATACCTCATGGTACCCATGACCTTTTAATTTCCACTCTTCTTACACAGCCCTTTTAATCTCCATTACTTCTTTTCCTGTACCTCAATTCTTTCATCAGTCTATCTATAGTAATTCCTCCCATGCATAGCATGGTCTATGCATGCACCTATACATATATAAGCTAGTACTTTGTGACTGGATCCCCAGTCTAATCCATTTGTTCATTTGCTTTACTGGTCATTGAATAGAGATGACTATCTCTCCTCCTCTTCTTCTCACGCACCTCATCTTTTTTCATCACCAGAAGTCATGTACTCTGCAAAGTGTTGAGCCTTGTGGTTATCTTTGTCATTCATGATAGAGTCATAACAATAATGATATTCATACCCATCAGTCTGCCCCTTATGTGCATCAACAAAATAGTTGTGCTAAGCAATTAATTTGCACTTTACAGCCATTTTCATATCTTCATGGAAAAGTAAATCTGGAAAGTTGCACCTCGGAGACAGCCAGGCAAGGACCCCGTGTGCAGCTGAGTGAGTGCTGGCGTGATTGAGTAAGCATCGTTCATCCTTGCACCATCGATGCCGGGGCACCACCACCTCATACCTCCCTGCATCAAAGCTCAAGTGCTGCTCTTATATCATGATAACCACAGTGTCAAAGATATCTGTCACATATTAGGCCTCAAGAAGTCGCTTGTTTACAAGATCTTTTCCTTTCACTCGAAATATGGCACCATCACCAACCCATACAAGTACTCTCATTCGTTTGGGCATTGTCGAATCCTCACCTCCACAGACGTTGATTTTATCTCTGCCATTGTTCAACACCATAGTACTATTTACCTTGATGAGATTCAGCATGAACTTTGGGCCAAGCACCACAAATCTATTTTGCTTTCAACACTTCTGTGGACACTCCACCATCTTTGCATCACGCAAAAGGTCATTTCTGCTCCCGCTATGGAGCGAAATGAAGAGGCACATGCACTCTACATGAACCACATTGTGGTGGATGCGCTGGATGCAAACATGCTTATTTTCATCGATGAAGCTGCAAAGGATAGACGGACATCTACCCGTCAACATGGTCGGTCGATTAGAGGGGTTTGCTGCTGTGTTGAGAGGTACTTTGTTCGTGGAACAAGGTATTCAATTATCCCTGCCATTACCCTGGATGGTATTGTCGCATACAATATTATTGAGGGACCGGTAGATAGTCAATGTTTTCTGAAATTTCTGGAGGAACACGTGGTATGATGTTTTGATTACTCTGCATATCATACTGACTTTTCTTCAATGCAGATGCCTCTCACAAACCCATACCCTGGTCCCCGTAGTGTCATCATCATGGACAACTGCTGCATCCACAAGAGTGAGGCGGTCTGCACACTCATTGAAGACATGCACTGTACATAATCAATATGTTATTTTTTCGTATACTAACCATACGGCTTCTAGTTTGCAAGCTCATCTTTCTTCCTCCTTATTCTCCCGATTACAACCCGATCGAGCAAGCTTTTTCGGCAATCAAGGCATATTTTCAACGCAATCCGAATGATTTCTCGATGACTACTATTGTTCATGCATGTCAGAATATTACCCCTGACAAAGCGGAAGGGTATTTCCGAGTGTCGAGTTACATTGTGTAGGTGAATTAGTGTTGTATTTTCTGTTTGCAATTCCACCGTTATTGTGCGCTATACAATGAAACTGACCGAAACAATGCATTACAACTGTGTAAATGACATGTAAATTCGACTAATTACTTGAAAAACAGATCTGAATTGTCCTCGTCCTCATCCTCGCAGACAATGAACCCTCGTGGAACAGGCAGCCAGGCGCCATGGTCAGTAGATTGATACCAAAGGTCATAGTCCTTAGATAGACCATCATCATTACCAGCAATCATCGGAGGTCCACTAAAGTGGCAGCCACCACCATCGTGGTACTTCTTCTTGTAGGCGATTCTCTTTGAGGCCTGATGAGTAGGCGACTTTGATTCACTCTGCCCCGTATCACTGTGCTTTCGTTTTGCATCCGGTCCATTCCACCAGATGGTAGATCCCTTTTTCAGACGAATGATATCTCCTGTTGGGATTCCAATCTCAGCGATCAGTGTCTTGTCATCAATTTCAGCGAGAATATCTGGCCCGATATGCTGTGCGGCAGGTCGCCGCTCATACATGGTCGCATTGACAATGTGAAGCTCTGTCTCTGTGTATTTGAGAAACCGCATGAGCTGAGAGGGTGATGGAACTGGAGGTGAGGCAGATCACTCTGATGCATGACGAACAGGTGTTGTTGGGAGAGCTGGTGTATTCAGGGTAGTAACTTGAGTATTCGGAGTAGTAACCTGAATGGGGCTACAAGGTAGGCCCGTAGACTGTGAAAGATTGGCAAGTGTCTGCAATAGAATAACGGATGTGATTGAGTTGATGTCGGGCATAGCGGAATTCTGTGCAGGGGACTGCACAGTGTTCGAGGCCTGTGCCTTGCATGCTGGATGTAAAAATTGTACCTTGTTTTTGGGATCGAATGATGGGATGTTTGGCGGCATATTCAACGAAGCCTGCCCTTTCTCCTATAGTCATATAGTTAGCATGTTTTAGTCTCAGAACATACAAAGTACGTACCATAGCACGTGCCCAATCGAGCACCATTGCAGGGGTAAGCGGAAGAGCATCACCAGACGGTGTGATATATGTGAGGCCTTCATTCCGATCATTCTTGTACTTCTTCATCAGCATTGTATGCCATCGAGCAAGGTGCATGTCCAGATGGTTTGAAGTTGATTGGGATGGCTGGTCATTGTTGAAGATTATGTTAGAATACACTTGAGTCATGGTACAAAATGAAATACCTGAATATTGTCTGAAACACTTGAGTCTTTGTCACCAGATTGAGCATTCGCTTCATGTGACAGAAGCTTTTCAACATGTTTCATGTTGACAAAAATCTTCGTTGCTGGCATAGAATCGCCTGCACCACAAATTTTCTGGACCATTTCTTTGTAATCTAATTCATTGTCGACGTCCATCGCCTCAGCCACATGCTGGCTAAATATATATATAGTCAAGCAATAGTGAATAGTAGTCGAACACATGCATACCTTTTCATCTTTGCCATGGTAAACTTGAACGAGAACTGATGCTTGTTTGAGACCTTGTATTGAGTCTGACCGTGCTTCTCAAGGATACTCTCTAGGAATTCGACATAGTTGTCCTCGTTGAGCTGAAAAAGTAACTCCTTCATTTTCACGGACTTCTCCTGTTTCTTGACAGTACTTGTTATGATATGAACATTTTCAAACTTTTTTGGACTTCAAACTTTCTCTTTCCAAGTCACGTGATCAGTGCACGTGACCGTGGGAATCAGCACATGACCAGGTCCAGAACCAATGACATCATACCTCATGATACCCACGCCCTTTTAATTTCCACTCTTCTCACATTGCCTCATTAATCTCCGTCCCTTCTTTTCCCATGCCTGCCTTCTCCTATTAGTCTATTTATGGTAGTTCCTCCCACACATAGCATGGTCTGTGCATGCGCCTGTAACATATATAAAGTAGACACTAGCGACTGGAATCCCCAGTCTAATCTACTTCGTTGTTTGCTTTACTGGTCATTGCCTGAGGGACTTGTTCTCTCTTGTAGGCCTGCATCAACCGGATCCAGACTCTTCCTCCATCCTCTTCTCTTTTTCTTCGCCAGGACACGTGTAGCCTGCGAGACTTTCAAGCCTTGTGGTTTTTGTCTGTCGTTCACGATAGTTCATAACAGTACTCTTGCCCTTGGATGATTGTTTGAGCACAGAGTAGACAGTAAGGGCAACCATGAATGCATAATTCTTCTCTGTTGGCTCGTCAGACATGCCAGTACATGAAGTTGAAAGTACGACGTAAGCTAGCTCTAACTACTAATGCCTACTCAGCCCACTCAGCTGCATGTGGGGTCCTTGCCCGGCTGTCTCCAAGGCACGACTTTCCAAGTTTACTTTTCCATGAAGATATGAAAACAGCTGTAATATGTCTCTTAGACCCGGCCTCACAGGGGCCTCTTGTACATAATTTCCTTTTTTGCTTCAATTGTGCCTCATGTGTGCCACCTGTGTGCCTCCTTTGAACCTCCTTCAAACTAGTCTCGAGCTGTTATAGGAAATTCAGGTGGACTCGGGAAGCAGGTGTTTCCTATAATGTCTGGGGACTTTTACCCAGTGGCACTGGGATCGTGTCTGTTTGATCAATCTCATTGATAACATTTCTAACTATGATATTGACAATGACAACAATATCTTTGACTTTGATGATGAAATTGACTCATTTGCTGCACCTCAGATACCCCTGACAAAATACCACCAACTCCAACAGGAGATTCAGAATTCTGGAGCATGGGAACTCCAGAGTAGTAGTAGACATCTGTTATTGTTCCAGAGTTATGGACTACCAACTCTGGAGCATCTCGTGTTCTTTTGGTACAATATTATTACATCGCTTACTGTTTTCTCTTGGTGTTCTTTCCCTGACACTTATTGAGGTACAAGTGTGCCTTCACCATACACTATATAAATCCTTTACTTCACACCCAGTGTTAGACCCTTGACTAATCACAAGGCAATGCACCAAGTGATCAATCTACAGACAACACAAAACAGAAAGCAGGAGTACAAGGCGGAACTGGCCAAGTACTAGAATGAGCAAGGCATGGGTTTAACCATGAGTTCAAGGGTGAATGGATAGACTTTGCAGTCAATCAGATAGAATTCCAAAACTAGGGCTACATCTTGTAAACGACCAACTATATATACTGTACTGCTTTAGGGCAGGTGTGAGATATAGAATGTACTGGAAGGTTACATAATGTGACATCATGGTGACATCATAGTTTGGAACATTAGGGCAAAGGAGAATCTAAGATAAATGGTGAAATGAAAGATAAGAGATGTGATCAGGGTGAATCACTGATGCATGTGAAATGGTACTTGAATAGAAGGGCAAAGGGGCCTGCCTGGGTTATGGGGGAAATGAATTGAGATCTGGATCTGGGATTGGAGATCAGAATTTAGAAGGGACCATAAAGAGAGGTTGGTACTATGGTAGTCCAAGAAGGGAAACAAAAATGGGTGATACCAGATGGCATAATCAGTAGTTACTGATAGATAACGAAGGAATTCAGATCTAGCTGAGATAAGATAAGATAATGGAAGATGAAGGAAAAGAGAAGGAGAAAATGGGCCATAAATAGACTGTGGCGGTAAAGAGTTAGCTAAGGTTGCCATGACTTAGCTAAGGTGGTGGGACAATATCAGATAAGATCTGTGAATAGGGGTGAAATCTTACATCCAGACACCTTGGTTGTTTTTGCCTGTCTTAGGCAGCAGCTAAGCTCCAGTCCACTCCAGTTCTACTAGCTGCACTCTGCCTCAGAACTCCAGAACTTTAACTTTTGATAGGTTATGAGCCCCACTTGTGCCAAATAGTTGAAACAACTCACCTCACTTGCACATCCCTCAGCACCTCATGTATTACCTAGCACACCCCCAATTTTGGCTTCAATGCCATCATCAGACAAGAAATATTTCTTCTGTCAAACTCCACCCTACTTCATTATCCAGTATGACATTGGATACCATATGAAATGATGAAATTCTAACTGGACCTGAAACCTTCCCTTTATGGAAAGTTAAGGTCACCTGAAAGCTTTGAAGTGGAAAGGTGACAAAGTCCAGAGGTCTGGAGGTCTGGAGCAGAGTAGTGCTAGTAGAACTGGAGTAGACCAGAGCTCAGTTGCTGCCTAAGACAGGTGAAAACAACTGATATATTTACCTAGTAGGACTGGAGTAGACTGGAGCTACGATTATTAGTCTAAGGGTAAATGTTATGACAACCCAGAGGATGGGTAGTTGTAGGCCTTTGCTAACTAGGAATTGCTTGGAAAGTGATGATGCAGTTCTGCCTAGGGAATTCTGAAGGGCAGACAAAGAGGAGCACACTAGGGTCTTTTCTATGTACAAGATGAAGGGGTTCAAGGATTCAGCTAGAGTAGGGACTTGTAGGCTGACAAGGATTCAACTAGAGCAGAAGCTCATAGGCTGACAAAGGTTCCTTAATGAAGGAAGAACATAGAGCAGCCTGTTGAAGTGGGGCATGTAATGGCAGAGCCATGCACAGGATGACATACCTGGAGTGCCTGGCTTAATGAAGTGGGTGCTGGTTCGAGATTAAGATCAATTGTAACTCAGCACAGCTGAGTTTGTATTTAAATACAATAAGTGTGTGAACTATCCTATATATAGAGTATTACTATGTTCAACATTCCCCCTTGCCTGATATACCATAGTAAATCTAGACATAATGTAAATATTCAATTGCTCAATCAGTAGGAAAGGCAAAGTTCTGAAATTCCAAACCAAGCTATGGTCTAAATTTCTTGAATTTAACATATCCGAGGTTCTTTGTGAACATATCTGCAGGGTTGTCATCCCTGGGGATATTTAATAGACTGATCTGTTTAAAGGTCATCACAGCATCATGAACCAAATGATATTTGATCATGATGTATTTGGATCATTTTTTGGTGACTGGATTTTCAACTATAAATAGTAATCCTTGATTGTCACCACAGATGGGAATGAGTTTGAGATTATACCCGATTTCCTCAAACATCTGTTTTATCCACACAACTTGGTGAGAACAATCACTCAAAGCTGTAATAATACCACAAATGATACTACCACAAGGCTCGAAAGTCTCGCAGGCTACACGTGTCCTGGCAATAAAAGAAAAGAGGTGCGGAAGATGATGAGGAGGAGGAAGTCTTTTCCGTCTGACGCAGGCCTACAATGGAGAACAAGTCTCCAAGGCAATGACCAGTAGAGCGAACAAACAAGTGGATTAGACTGGGGATTCCAGTCACAAGTGTCTACCTTATATATGTTACAGGTGCGCGCACAGACCATGCTGTGTGTGAGAGGAACTACCATAAATAGACTAATGCGAGAAGCAAGGCACAGGAATAAGAAGAAAAGAAGAAGCGGAGATTAAAGGGGCTGTGTGAGAAGAGCTGAAATTAAAAGGGCGCAGATACCGTGAGGCATGATGTCATCGGTTCTGGACCTAGTCATGTGCTGGTTCCCGCAGTCACATGCACAGATCACGTGACTGGACAAGGAAAAGGATGAAGTTTGAAAATGTTTGAAAATGTTCATATTATAACACTACCCCCTTTTTAAGACTCAAATTCCAGGCAAGTCGTGGAAGGAATGGTCTCAGTGAAGTTTTCAAAAGGAGTGAAGAAAGTGGCGAATGAGGAAACTGTAAGTCCACGGAGTTTGTGGGGAGCGGATGGATTTTTCTTGTGGAAGTCGGCAACGGCCAGAGGTGTAGTGTTAATGATATCTGCTGATTCCCAAGTATGATCTGTTTCATCGTATCCTCTCCAATGTACGAGATATTCTAGTTTCCTATTCTTGAGTCGAGAAGCCATGATAAAGTCAACCTCAAATTGTTCTTCCCCTTCTTGATCTACCTCAATCGCGTTGGGACGGACTTTGGGCTGTCCAGGTAAAGTTTCCCGATAAGGTTTGATGTGAGAGATGTTAACCGTGGGATGAATTCACACAGTACGGGGGAGTTTCAATGTAATGGCATTAGGAAGGACCGCGGAGATGACATAGGGTCCAATCCATTTCTGCGTAAGTTTCTTTGCTGTATAGGGGAGGTTTAATTTATCTGTAGATAGCCAGACCTGCTGACCAACGTAATATTCCGGGGCTTCTGAGCGTCTCTTTTCCGAAGTGGCAATCATTTTATCGCGTGATTCTTCTAAAGCCGCTTCTATCTCCTTGTGAGAACGACCTACTTCTCCCGCAAAGCCAGCCAATTTCCCTTCAAAGCCCATGCGAGGGGCATAATTTTGTGTAACGTTGAAAGGAATGTCACCAGTGGCTGTAGTAACGGTATTATTGTGGGAGAATTGTGCCATTTTCAACCAATCTGCCCAATCGTGTTGCTTCTTTCCTACGTAAGCGCGGAGATACTGTTCCAAATCTCTATTAATGTGTTCCGTTTGTCCATCAGTTTGAGGATGATATGCAGTGGATATTTTCTGATGGATTCCAAGGAGTTTGCAGAGCTCCTGGATGAAAGCGGACACGAATTGGGGTCCACGATCTGAAACAAGAGATGAAGGGAGTCCGTGTATGCACCATACATGATCCCTAAAAAGTGCGGCTAAGTCCGTGGAAGAACATGTGTCCGTAGTGGGAATAAAGACCACCTCTTTGGAGAAGCGATCAACAACAACACAAATAGCCATAAAAGAACGTGATTCGGGTAAACCCATAATGAAGTCTACAGAAAGATCTTCCCATGGATGCTTTGCAGCAGGAAGGGGCATGAGTTTTCCTGCCGGTGCCTTTTGCTTACCCTTCGTGAGGGTGCACACTTGGCAGCTATCTACATATTGTTTAACATCTTTTGTGACACCAGGCCACGAGAAATAGTGAGTGAGGGTATGAATGGTCTTGGCATGACTGCCGTGACCCAAGATAGGAGAATCGTGGCATAAAGTAAGGAGACGAGTACGTAAAGAAGGGGGAACGAAAACTTTGTTTTTGTTATTTTTGAAAATGTTCATATTAGAATCGAAAAGGAAGTCATTCACCATGTCCACCCCCATGGAGGCAGACTCAGATTCCAACTCTGAATAAAAGTCCGAAGATAAGGCGATGGAATTAATGAAAACAGAAGGAGGCAAGACCGTGATATTGGTGTTATGGTCCTGCACAGCCTCCCCATGATCCGGGCGACGAGAGAGCGCATCAGCCTGACCGTTAGAAGCACCAGGCTTATATACGAAGACATAATTAAACTCCTGCAAAACCGCATGCCATCGGGCCTGCCGACTGCTGAGAGTCTGCAGTTTCTTCCAATATTCTAAATTCTTGTGGTCAGTCCAGATCTTGAATCGTTCATGACCAATAAGATAATGGCGCCACTCTTCCAGCACCCGAATCACTGCCAAAAGTTCCTTATCATAAATAGGGTAATTATGCTCAGTGCTATCAAAAGAGTGAGAGATGAAGGCGATAGGCCACCAGTTACCATCGTTACATAATGTTGAGAGCACAGCTCCCGTAGCAATGTCCAAGGTGTCTGTTTCTACCCAAACTTCTTGATTGTGATTGGGATAAGCGAGAAGAGGAGCCATGGTAAATTTCTGCTTGAGGACTTCAAATGCTGCTTGTTGGCTGGGACCCCACATAAACGGAACATCTTTCTTGGTAAGATCGTTTAGGGGGTGTGCAACCTCGGCGAAGCCTGAAATGAAACACCTATAATAATTACAAAGTCCGAGGAAACCTTGGAGCTGCTTGAGCCAAGTAGAAACCGGCCAGTCCATAACTCCAGAAACTTTCTTTTTCTGCATTTCCACCCCCTTTTTAGATACTACCATACCGAGAAAGTCCACCTGATCCTTGGAAAAGAAGCACTTGGAGGGTTTTACATAGAGGTCATTATCACGTAAGCAACGCAGTACCTCCTTTACTACCTCCTCATGTTCTTCCTTGAACTTCTTAGATGTAAATATCATACAGTCGTTGATATAAATAATGACTACAGCATACATGTCGTTAAATATGTCATTCATCATCTGCTGGAAAGTAGGGGGTGAGTTGGTCATTCCAAAATACATAACCATTGGTTCGTAGGCACCAATGGGCGTAACAAAAGCGCCCTTCCATTCATCGCCTTTCTTGATCTGAACATTATTGTAGCCCCATCAAAGATCCAGGGCCGTAAACATGTCGGCATTTTTTAGCCGATCAATAAGCTGCAGAATTAGAGGAAGCAGATAGGAGTTTTTGATGGTCCCTTCATTTAAATATCGATAATCCATGACCATATGCTTTTTACCATCTTTTTTCAGAATAAAGAAGACCGGCAAGGCCTGCGGAGATTTGGAGGGCTTAATATAACCCTTCTTGAGTTCTTTGTCTATGAACGTGCGAACTTCGTCCATTTCAATATCGGAGAGGGGAATTACTCGACCCTTCTTCAGAACGAAATCTGGCTTGAGATCTATTGCATGATCCCAAGGCTTCTGAATGGGCATGCGTTCAGATTCTTTTTCCGAAAACACATCCAAGAACTCATGGTAGGTCTCCGGTACCTGTTCTTTTAGTCCTTCTTCTATAGTATGTAAGGTAGCGGGCGAGCAACCATGAATCAGGGGTCCAAGCCCCATAATTTTACAGTACTGAGTACAACGTGGGAAAGAAATGGTTTGGAGGGTCCAGTCGATGACAGGGTTGTGGTGATAAAGCCAATCATACCTGATAATCATACGATGAGTTCCAATTTTGGAAATATAAGTGTCTATCGTTTCAAAGTGTCCGGCAATTTCTACTACCAAAGTAACTGCATGCCTGATTTGGCCAATGGCTCCTTCAGAACCATCTGCGTTGTGTATTTTTATAGGGTTTTCCAAAGTATAAAAAGGAATGCCGTGACAGCGAACGTAATCATGATCGATAAAGGTGTGGGAAGCTCCTGAGTCCAAGAGAGCTTTGAACCTGAAGGCTTCCCACTGGCCATTCCACATACATCTTACGACAGTCTCAAGTGAGAACTCTCCGCCAAATGACAATGTCAATGTACGATGCATCGTGACCTTGAGGGGTTTATAAATAGAAGCAATTTTTTGTTGTTTTGTTAGGGAATTAAGCACACTATTATTAAACTCTGGTGCCATGCTCAATTGAGACGCCCTAACGGAGGAACAAGACAGACTATATAATACAGAAGATAAATCGGAGATAGGAAAATCGGATTCAGAACAAGAAGAAAGAGAAGAAGAAAAAGAATTTAGTCCAGGCACATGAACACCCTCATCATTCACGTGCTGTTGCCTTTTAAAGCCTCGGCCGTGCGGTGCTTGGCCTCAGTCTTGAACTTATCTCTGTAAAATGCCTCAGCTTCTTCCAAGACATACAATCTGTGATCGGCATTTGTTGCTATGGCTGCCGAGGCCAGTGGAGTGGGAAAAGGATGTCTGGGATAATGATTGGCCACCTGGGCCTGAGAAAAAACAGGGGATGGGGCGGTGACATATTGTCCCATGTTATAGTCCCAAACCCATTGTTGCCTTTGCTGGGGCAGATGATAAGGACGACAGTTGAGGTTAGAGGGGCAATCGGGCTTAATATGGCCTGGCTTTCCACAGAGGAAGCAAGTCCTCGTGTCATTGGTGGGAGTGGATGCAGCCTGCTGCACTTCTATCTCCATTGGGGCCCCTCAGCCCGGTTGCGTACTGTACTGAGTGAATTGCGGACGGGATTGTTGTGTGGGGGGATTAGAAGGCAGAGCGTATCGGGGGAAGGATCTTGGTTGGAAGCGGGAATTGGTAGGAGGACCTCGTTCCACCGCCATCTGCTCGAAGGCTCTTCCTATAATTTGGTAGTAGCTGGATAACTCGGTGTACTCCATATCCATTCTAGGACACGCTAGCTGTGCCCTTTCGTAAATCTGATAATCCACGGCCTTCTTTAGAAGCGTGATACTGTGGTAATCTTCTATGTCCGATTCTTTTCGTAGGACCTCGAAACATTGGAGGAAGAGATCGATGGGGTGCCTGTTTTGTTGTAACCCCTCCAATTTCCTTAAGGATTCGTGTGCGAGAACATCGATCCGGAAGTATGCTTTTATTTCGTCCTGTAATACCCCCCAAGAGGGCTAGGCTGAATCTCCTTTCTTTCCGGTGACGACTCCATTTTCGTCCTTGGTGTCATCATCCTCTGAATCAAGGTACCTTTCAAGGGTAATCTGTGCAAACCCCTCGGCCTTCTTCTCAAAATGGGATAGGACCACAATGGCTCGCAGCTTGTCTGATCTCCACTTCTGCTCCACTACCCATAAACGTAATCATACCCACCAGACACAGAAGGTACCTCTGTCACCATCCCATTTCTCAGGGTCGGCAATCTTCTTAGTTACGTTTTCCTTGTCCCTTTCGATGTTTAGGGATGCAATTTTTTGGACAAGCTCATCCACATCCACTATCGCCAACATATTTTTCTACTGAACAAAGGGAGGCGATTGGACGGAGGTAAGAACAAAGGAAGTTGAAGAAGGGGTGGTGGTTTTCAAGTTCGAAGAGTGGGAGATGATGCGCCTGTCATTGATGATCTAGGCGATGGTGATAAACTTTACGAGGGCAGGAACAAGGAAGAGGGAGGAGCTGAAGGTTTTCTAAGCGAGGATTATAATCTTGAATCCAATCAACCGGAGTATGGTTGTTGGGGTCTTGCTCTTCTTTCACTTCCTTACTGTCCAGACTATTCCAACCAGACTCTGGGGAAGCTATATGTAAAATGGCGGAAATGATAACGGCAGGATCGAAGATAATATCTCCTTCTTCTTTGGCAGATCCAAGGATGACTGCAGTGGCCCTTAATACTGACTATGAGAGGTTTCTAAACAAGAACTACTGGCTCAGCCACTGGCAGCACAATGGCTGTGATCCGATGTCGCCCTGTGCAAACGTGGCATGACCCACACACGGTATCACCTCACAAGAGGGACTTCGAAAGTTTTTCTATCTAACATGACACAAGCATTGCCAGCTAAGGCACACCCTAAAGGCACGGGTGTAATGAAAAGAAGAGTCGCGGAAAGCTCTGGCGGGTGTCCCTTAGCTCTGGGATCCGAGCATTGTGTATGACAGTCTAATCCAAGTGTAATAATACCACGAATAATACTACCACAAGGCTCGAAAGTCTCGCAGGCTACACGTGTCCTGGCAATAAAAGAAAAGAGGTGCAGGAGATGATGAGGAGAAGGAAGTCTTTTCTGTCTGATGCAGGCCTACAATGGAGAACAAGTCTCCAAGGCAATGACCAGTAGAGTGCACAAACAAGTGGATTAGACTGGGGATTCCAGTCGCAAGTGTCTACCTTATATATGTTACAGGCGCGCACACAGACCATGCTGTGTGTGAGAGGAACTACCATAAATAGACAAATGCGAGAAGCAAGGCACGGGAATAAGAAGAAAAGAAGAAGTGGAGATTAAAGGGGCTGTGTGAGAAGAGCGGAAATTAAAAGGGCACAGATACCATGAGGCATGACGTCATCAGTTCTGGACCTAGTCATGTGCTGGTTCCCACAGTCATGTGCACAGATCACGTGACTGGACAAGAAAAAGGATGAAGTCCGAAAATGTTTGAAAATGTTCATATTATAACAAAAGCCATGTATTCTGCTTCAGTAGAAGACAGAGCAGTGGTTTTTTGTAGGTGTGAATTCCACAAAAACACTCCATTCACTAATTTCAGGTAATAACCTGTTTGTGAGTGACTGGTGATTTTATCTTGACCCCAGTCAGAGTCACTGCAGGCAATAATGCCTTTGCCAGAGTCACCATTATAAACTAGTGAGTAATCACTAGTGCCAACTAAATAGCAGCAGATATATAGAGCTTTCTCAAGATGCTCCTAAGATAGGTTGGCTGATTGACAGGCAAGTTGTGTTACAGCATATGAGATATCAGGCTGTGTGCCAATCATGAGATATAATAATGATCCAATAACTATTTGGAACTAAGTACAAAGTTCTGGGTTCACTGGACCATCGTTCTTCACTGGATAGTATCCCTGCAGTAGAGGTGTGTGTATTGGTTTTGTGTTAATCATTCCACAGTGTTCCAACACTTTGTCAAGGTAATTCCGCTGGTCAATGATAATGCAGTGACCTTCTCAATGGATGTTCATTCAGAGGAATTCAGCTAGTTCTTTGAGATCACAACATTCCCACTTTTTCATAAAAGCAGCTTTAAGTCTTTCGACCAAGCTCTTTGAGGGTCCACAAAAGATTGCATCATCAACATATATTATTGTGAGTACTAAATCATTTCCTCGCTTGTACACAAACAGACCGGTGTCGGTTCTGAGCCATTCAAATCCTAGTTCCTTCATGAAAGCATCAAGTGTGTGCCACCATGTAATTCTGGCTTGTTTAAGATCATATATGGCACGTAGGAGTTTGAGTACTTTGCCTTTTAAGTGTGAGGGGGCATACCCTTCTGGAAACTCCATATAAAGTTCTTCTTCCAGAATGCCATATAAGTAGGCAGATCAGACATCTAGTCCTGAAAGGTGCCTGTTACGAACTAAGCCAAGACCAAGGGAAGACTGAAGGGGATTGGTAGAGAGTAACGCGTGAAGAGAAAAGGGAAGATAGAACTCGCGATGTATAGAGGCGGCGGCGAAATACAGCGGCGGCCCGAGAGAACCTCTTGCTTAAGTTCGTACCGGGATTTGACTACCCGACAATGGGACCGATGTCCAACGAAGATGAAACAATGGTAGAGAGGTGAGTTGACACCAGAAGTGCACCAGGGAGGAAGTTAACCCA
>QFEM01000206.1:0-11593 GCA_003316205.1 Boletus bicolor
CGGACTTGCTTCATTTCCTTTGACTTAGTTATTTGGCAGATATGCACAATCAGGGGGGTGTGTTCGCTTTCTGATTGCGCACTTTGCGCATTTTAGTTAATATACTATATTTGGATATTGCGCCACACTTGTGGCTGATTGTTTACCTTTATTTCATACCTAGTTTATAGTCAGAGTTCCACAGTGGTCGCTTTCTTCAGTTTCTCACTGTGGACTCCAGCTGTGTGATTCCAGCTGTTAACACTCAGCCCAATCTGTCTGATGATGGTTTGTATAGATGCGAAGGTACTGTTCTACCTCAGCATTAAGCCGTTCTGTTTGCCCATCAGTCTGAGGGTGATATGCTGTTGAAGGATTGCCCTTGATCTGCAGGAGCCTGTAGAGGTCGCTCATGAATGACGAGACGAACTGCGGTCCACAATCAGAGATAACCTTGAGTGGCACCCTGTGGAGCTTGAACACATGGTCGTGGAAGATCTTTGCCACACCGAGTGTGGTGATCGTTTCGTGGACTGGGAAGGCATGGATCATCTTGGAGAAGCAGTCAACGACATTTAGAATCACGTTTTTGCCGCCCGAGTCTGGGAAAGGGCCAATGATATCAATGGAGATTTCTTCCCAGGGGGCGTTTGGTGTAGCATTGGGGTGCAGGGGCGTATGTCAAGAGATGGCCTTGGGCTTGACTTTCTGACACCGATCACATCCATGAACATACTTCTCGATGTCGTGCCGGAGGCCAGGCCAGTAGAACTTGTCCCTGATGAGATCGCAAGTGCGACGGATACCCGGATGCCCAGCAAGAGGGTGGTCGTGGTGTTCATGCAATATTTGCTCTCGGAGGGAGGCTTCGTTGGGGACATAGAGCAGATTGCCCCAATAGACGATGCCGTCTCTTTTCTGCTAAGGCGAGTCAGCATGAGTAAGTCCCTCTCTGACATACCATTCACGCTTGTATTGGTTTTTGTGGATTACAGCCTCGATGGAGCCAAGGTGAGGCTTGATTGTAGGATTTGTGTCCTCCGATGGACCCACAACAGGCTGTGCGGGTTCTGATGGTGTGCTAGTGTGTGCAATTGTCAGTCATGCAGGTGCGAAGAGGTGGTTGGACAAGAGAGTTTGTTGTGAGTTGTCCAGTGCCACCCCCTTCGTGAGGTCTGGCCAACAGGAGAGCAGGTTGGCAGGGTTCGTTTTCCCAGGGTGGTGAGTCAACACAAGATTGTGTTCCTGTAGAATTTGCTGCCAGCGAGCCTGGTGGCATGAGAGGTCTTGAGGTTTGCAGAAAAATTCTAGGTTCTTGTGATCAGTAAGAACTTCGAAGGGAAAGTGGGCACCCAGCAGATAGTGGCACTACTCCTTGAGCGCAAAGATGACAGCTAGCATCTCGAGGTCAGCTGCATGATAATTCTGCTCTGCATCTGCCAGGGAGTGAGAGATGAATGCAATAGGTTGCCAGATGTCGTTCTGGCATTGGGAGAGGACAGCACCAATTTCGAATCCAGAGGTGTCGGTTTCCACACGATATGGATCGGAATAGGTGGGCATAGAGAGAGTTGGGGCAGAGGAAAGCGCTTCTTTGAGCTGGGTGAACACCAACTAACAAGTGTCATCCCAGAGGAAGTTCCTGTTGACAGATGTAAGCGCATTAGGGGGCGAGCAATCAGAGCAAAGTTTTTAATAAAACACCAATAGAAGTTGAGGAAGCTGAGAAATCCTTGTAATTCCTTCTTTGACTTTGGTGTCGGCCAATCAGCAATGGCAGAGACCTTAGTGGGGTCCATTTTCACTTTGTTTTTGGAAACCATGAGTCCAAGGTACTCAGTCTCAAGCGCTTCAAAGTCGCATTTTTCGTGTTTGAGGTAAAGCTTGTTCTCGTGAAGAATTTGGAGCACCTCACGGACAATGGAATGATGCTCACTGAGCATCGCTGTGAAAATCATGATGTCGTCCATGTAAATAACAACCTTCCCACAGTTGATGAGATCCCGGAAGAGGTGATTCATCATTGTCTGAAACATGGTGGGTGAGTTTGATAAACCAAAAAACATGACGAGTGGTTCGAAAAGACCATGGTTTGTGCGAAAAGCCACCTTCCATTCATCTCCCTCCACCAGGCGGACATTGTTGTATCCCCACCGGATGTTGAGTTTCGTGAAATACTTGGCAGACTTCAGTTTGTCAACAAGCTCAGATATGAGAGGCAGAGGATAGCGATTCTTGATGGTGATGGCATTCAACTTGCGATAATCCTGTACAGGTCGAAGTCGACCATCTTTCTTCTTGACAAAGAAAAAGGAGGAGGCAAAAGGTGATTTGGAGAGGCGGATGCGACCCGATTGGAGGTTCTCTTTGAGGAAGGCATCGAGTTTCTTTTGTTCATCGGGTGAAAGATTATATGTTTTACAATCAATGATGTGGTCACCTGATATCAGTTCGATAGCGTGGTCCCAGGGATGACGTGGGGGAAGCTCATTGAAGTTCTCCTTGGTGAAAATGTCTTCATAGTTATGGTAATGCACTGACAGCCTCCTTGAAGCTTTTCTTCAGTTTCTGTTGATTGGCAGCAGCCACAATGTCGGTCGAGACATTTCGGATGTAGCTATTGACATTAAGTTGGAAGAGGCGTTCTCCCTCGTGGAAGCGGATTAGCTCTTCTTCTTCATCGTCATCATCATCATCATCAATATTGAGCAGGCCCGGCATGTGGTCGTCATTACACTGGAAGATGAGGGATCCTTGTTGCCAATCAATGCAAGGGTTGTGGAGCTTCAACCAGTCATGTCCAAGGAAGATCGTGTTGGTGCCAAGGTTTGTCACTGCTAGCGCAATTTGTTTAGAGTGTTCCTGGATATGAAGTTCCATGGTGACAAATTCCTCGATGCGGCCTGCTGAGTTGTGAGTGTCATCAGCATTGTAAATAGGAATGGGACAGGGGAGTTTGTGTGTGGCTATCCCCTTCTCAACGACGAATGCGCAGTCAATAGAAGAACCAGTGCCTCCAGAATCAACAAGTGCAGTCACTGTAAACTCACATGAGTCGCCAGCAATGAGAGAGACAGAAAGTTCAAGGGAGTTGCAGTCTGATGTCGTTGTTCGACGAATGAACTTTGGGTGATGCTGAAGGTTGCGGAGGACCCAGTGTGCGTCCTCCACTGATAGTGCATGAAGGTCTGTAACGAGAGAGGAATTAACTTCAGATAGGCATGAGTCATGTACAAATGAGCGAAGATGATGGGAAGTGCAGGACTCATCAGGACCATCAACGGCAGCTTTGATCCATTGCACCAACCATGGATATTTGTGTGATTAGATGGGTAGAGTGAGTACATGTAGGGGTGGGTGCAGTGGTGGGCAGGGTGAAGTGAAGCACGTAGCAGCAGTAGGGGGGGGGCACACAATGTGTGTTAGCAGCAAGGGGTTGACATGCGTGATGCAGCAGCAGTGGGGGGGAAGCACAAATTGTGCAGCAGTAGTGAGGGGGGTGTGAGTGATATGGTAGTGTGTATTGCCATGATGGCAGCAGAGGCAGGTGGGTGTGGGGTGGGTTGGTGGTGGGTGTTGTGAGGAGATTGATGCGTGATGGTTTATCATGGTGGTGAGGGTGTGGCAAGATTGGTAATGTCAGTGATTGTATGGTGGTTGGGGTGGGAAATGTACCTGCTCAAGGTTGGTTTGAATGTCCTTGGAATCTAGCTCCCTGGCAATTCTTTCCACTAGGTTGTCCTTGATGGTTCCAATGTTGTATGCCTTGTGCAGCTTGAGCTTGTCATGCCAGTCAAGGCGGACTCTGTGCATGTAATGGAACAATGCTCACTTGCCTCAATTGTCCTCCTCATATATGGTGTGGTTTTCAATGTTGTGGAAGAACCAGTTGAAGGTGTTGACAATGGTGTCTTCCCACTTGGCGTTCTGGATGGCTGTGAGGAAGTGGTTCCTGGCGAAAAGGAACTCACCAAATGGAAGTTGGTGATCCAGTTTGGTGTTCTTGGAGGTGGTGAGTGAGTTGGCAGCTCTAGCCATCACATTCTCTTGTGCTGTATGCATGAGGTCTAGTGTGTTGTTGTTGTCAGCCCTATGTATCATGAGTGTGGGCTCCCACAGGCCTTTCCTGATGAAGTACCAAAGTGGTACGTATTTGCACGTTTCGATTTACCTGATGGCATAGTCGGTGGGGCGGTGTCATATCCTGTACCAACAACCCCAACTCCATGTTGACAGCTGGAATCACACAGCTGGAGTCCACAGTGAGAAACTAATGTATTAGAGTCTAAGTGCGACATACCTGGAGTCCACAGTGAGAAACTGAAGAAAGCGACCACTGTGGAACTCCGACTATAAACTAGGTGTGTGGCGCAATATCCAAATATAGTATATTAACTAAAATGCGCAAAGTGCGCAATCAGAAAGTGAACACTCCAGTCCTCTGGACCTTCTCTATATGTATATTCTCTGATCTCCGATGTATTCTCACCCAGATCGCACTCTGGACTTCTGGACTTCCATATATATCTGACTCCATTTTGTTTACATTCTCCTTTCCATTTTTGTGCTAGCTTCCTCGCTCCATTATTCCTCCAATCCTGTGTTTGCTTAGGAGCACAGCTCTGGCCCTTGTAGATATCCTGAATTCCGTCTTACATATCAGAACATTCTGTTACTAATCTAGTACACTCCAAACTATATATACTGTACTACTCCAATATACTCTGTAGCTAGATTATCAACTTAGATACCCGACTTTCAGCTACTCCCAATCCAGCCCTCTGTTTGATCATCTCCAAACTTCCACTCTGAAATACAAAGACATGACCTACAACAAGGGTGTACCACATAAGGTGAAGCCAATATCTTTATCCCCTATGAACTCCAGAGTTCTGGAGTTACACCCAGAGATCATCGGCATGATCTTAACAGGCAGGAGGTAAGGACTGTTGAGATGGTGAGGTCAGGGTTGAAAACAATTGGTTGCTCTTCTGCAGGAGGGGGCTGTTCTGTGGGCGCAGCAAATGGGGCTGGGGGCAGGGGTGGTGGTTGCTGTGGTGGGTTGGGCAAAAGGCCTCGATTATGGTCGTCTCAGTCTATGTTGTTCTAGTTATTGGCTGGCCAGGGCTGGACACCTCCAGCACCTTCCTATGCCCATTGCAGATCAAGGACTTTGATGGCAGCGTCCCTATCCAGACCTTGCTCTTCCATGATCTGGTAGGGTGAAGTTGGGGGGGGGCATGGTGCTGGGTCCATGCTTTTGCTTGCTGGTGGAAGCTGGGAAGTGAAGAAGGGGAAAATTAAGGTGCTGGAGAAAGAGACTAGGAAAGAGGAGAAAAGGAATGTGTGGGGCCCTAGGTGGGCAGAAGGTTTCTTGTGAAAAATGATGCACTGGCTGGGTGTAGTCTGGGCCTGATGGTGGATGAAAAGAAAGAGATCCACAATGTTACAGCCACTTTGTGCAAAGACATGACTTTATTCCTGGGTCACTAACTCCTACATACTAGACTAGCTATTTACTCCCCTTTACTCACTTCTTACATTGCTGAGTTCAAGAACAAGGTAGCCACCACCCTGGTCTCAGACCAGAATGTTCTTATTAGCTATTTCACCTCTGGACTTCCTCCCGTCCTCATGAGAAAGATTATGGAAAATGTCCCCACCACTATTGACAAATGGTATGAGAAGGCCATTCATTTCCAAACCCAATGGGAACGCACTGCTGAGTTATTGTGCCATTACATCAAGTCTACCACTCAAATCCACCAATCCTTTTCTTCCAGGAACACCACCCCTGCCAAAGACCCTAACACCATGGACATAGATGTCATCCAAGTCTTCAAACTCACCCCCGAGGAATGAAAGTAATGTATAGAAAAAAAACTTTGTTTTCACTGCCACAAACCTAGTCATACCTCCACCACCTGTCCTACTTTTACAGAAAATAAATCCACTGTCAAGGTGGTTCAAGAAGCTGATGAAGAACTCCCACATCTTCAGGAGATAGATGTGTTATAACTTCCTTTCTATTCCCTCCTTTTTCTGCATCATGTGACTTCTCCCACAATCATGTGACTACTTACACTCACTCATCATATGACTTCTGCTCTTCCCTCCACATGATCTCCTCACCTGATCTTATCTCCCCTTTCCTTATTACTGCAGACCATGACATCATCGGTCTAGACTTCGGTCTGGACTCCCTATCTCCTATTGCTTATCTCTGATGTCATATCTCCCACATCACATGCAGTATTCATTTCTGCTTACTTCTCTCTAATCTCTGTTCTCCTTTATCCTTTTATATCTGTTTATTCCCATGACATTGCTTCTCCTTATCTCCAGTTCCCACATGATGTCATACCCTACGACCACACTCTATACCCTATACCTCTATTCCCATGTACTAGTAGATTCCTATATATATGGCCTTTGGACACTGGAATCACTATTTTGATTCTAGTTGTCTTTGGAACCTACTCTGCAGACTACCTCCCTGGTTGACTCCACTAGCCTCAACTCACCTCATTCCAACTGCTTTACTTCATTTGGTACTCCCATTGTTGGGTTAGTCAAATCCTGATATAAACTAGGCAAGAAGTTCCTCGGGCCACCATCTTCATTGCTGCTGCCTCTATACATTGTGAGTTTTCTCATCCTTCTCTTCTTGTTACTTCCATTGCCTTCCCCCTTCAGATCTCTCCTTGGTTAAGGCTTAGTTTATAACAAGATGACAATGATGAAAACATCGGACAGATGGTTAGAAGGGTGAACTTCAAAACAATATATTTTTAAATAGAGGAACTTCTTCAATGCAAGTCTCCTCTTCTTCTCCAGTATCTACCTCTGTACTTGTAAAGTCTTCTACCAAAGCAATGCAAATCCCCATTCAAATCATTGTACCCTCACATACACTGAAAGCCATCAACAACCATGCCCTCATTGATAGTGGTGTAGACATCTCCTGCATTAACTGGGATTTTGCCTGAAGGCATTGACTCCCACTCATGAAACTTGAACATCCCTTCTGTGCTCAGAATGCCAACAACTCTTATAACAAGAAAGGCGATGTCCGTTACTCTTGCCACCTATTCCTCAATATTGAGGGAATAGCCTGTCAAGTTACCTTTATGGTAATGTCACTTGGACATGACAATATCCTCCTTGGACTTCCCTGGCTAAAGGAAGTCAACTCCACCACAAACTGGGCTCAACAAACTTTATCCATCTCAGAATCCCTTGACCAGTCAAATGAACTATATTCCCTTCATACCACCGACTACAAATGACACTCATCCAAATTCTGGAAACCACCCCCATGCATTCCACACCATATACACGTCGACTCTGTCACCCACTCTCATCTGTTTGAATATAACAAATGGAAAGACCCCAATGCCATCTGTCAGCATGACAATGACATCAGTGTTATGTTCCAAGTCATCCAATTCAGACACTGCATTGCTCTCCTAGGTTTCCCCATTCTCAAAACAAAACTAGCCATGGCTGTGAAAAAGGAAAAATCCAAACCTGTTCTTCCCTTGGAATATGCCAAGTTTGCTTCCATCTTCTCAAAAGAAGTAATTGACCATGTACCCTCCTTGTGACCTTACGACCACAAGATCAACCTCAAGGACATGTTTACCCCTAAAATAGAAACAGTGTACCCTCTTTCTCCCGATGAATGGGAAGCCACCAAAGCTTTCCTAAAGGAGAACCTTGACTGTAGAAAGATCCATCTTTCAAAATCTCCCCAAGCCTCTCCTTTCTTCTTCATTAAGAAAAAGGATAGAGGACTCCATTCATGCCAAGACTACTGCTACATCAACAAACATACTGTTTGAGACACCTACCCTCTGCCTCTGATCTCTGATTTTGTCAACTGTTAAGACCATGCCGACAATCTCTGGACATAACTCTGGAACTCCAAAGTTCATAGGAATAAGGATGTTGGCTTCACCATATGTGGTGCACTGTCATATCCCAGATTTCATGGAGTTCAACTCTGGTCCTCTAGACCATCTCCACTCATACATTTATGATCTCTGGTGCATTCTTGTCCAGATCATCCCTCCAGACTTCCAGACTTGACTCTGTCATAACTATGTATATATGTATCCATTCTACTTATGTCTTTTTTTTATTGTGTTAGCTCCGCTTCATGTTCTATTCCAATCTTATGTCTCACTTAGGAGCACAGCTCTGGCTTTCCTTACTTATCGTACTCCATATTACTGAGCAGGAATGTTCTCTGTTACAAATCTGATGCTCCCTCTGTATATAAATACTGTACTCCTCCAATGTACTTTCCTCATTTCAAATATTGACTTAGATATCAACTCTCTTCTGATCCCTCTAACTTGAAGTCTTGACGACTTTGCTCTGACCCTATTCCACTCAACTAAGAACTTGTCCTTAAGTTATAACTACACCCTGACCCCATCTCCATAAATCTGGGACCAGACTCCTGCAAGGGTGCACCACATATGGTGAAGCCAATGTCCCAACCCCTCAGTCTAACTCCAACATTCCAGAGTTTATCAGAGTTGAACCAATCTTAACAGTATATTTGAACTCCCACTTGTAGAAGTCCTCACCATGGGTACCCATACCACTAGATCCCAGACTTGTGCCTTAGGCACAACTTGCCCTGCATCTCCCCATTATAATCCTCTTAGTATCTTTGGTAGTAGTAGTCAAGGTCCCAAACTCGTCAACCAATTCCAAAGCTTTTCTGCTTGTTGGACCCCCATCTCCATATCACAAGCGTGCCCACCTCCTCTGCCAGACTCTCCTACTCCTAGAACACATATTGTAGAACTCCCTGATGAAGATAAAGACACCACAGAGTGCTTCTTTGTCACTTTCAGAGCGCCTGATTTCTGCACCCCTCCGAATGATGGTGGTCCTCCAGATGGTCCAGACCATCCTGGAGATGATCCATCAGATAATGACTCCGACTTCTCCAGTGACGATGGAGACAATAATCTCTTCAACTCAGACAAGCACATTCTGCGAGACACCCTCACTCTACTCGTGAACACCATTCAAGGTCTTGCTTGCTCCTCCCATCATCCTGCCTCTGAATACATGCCACACACCAAAGTCTAAGAACTGGACCAGTTTGACAGAACCAACCCCCACAAACTCCGGGTCTTTCTGGTGCAGTGCAAATTAAACTTCTGAGACTGCCCCAAGGCATTCAGGACAGATCACACTAAAGTACATTTGTGCAGTCTTACCTAAAGGGTATGGCATTGGAGTGGTTCAAACCGGATCTCCTCCAAATAGAAGATCCTGATCTCCGTCCTTTGTAGATGGACAATTACAAGGAGTTTGTTCTGGAGTTGCAGACAAACTTTGGTCTGCATAACCCTGTCAGAGATGTGGAACACCGGCTTGACCATCTCTCCATGAAGGATGGTCAGAGGATTAATAAGTATGTGGTTGAGTTCAATTGTATTGCTTCACAAGTCCAAGGCTACAGAGAAGGTGCCCTCTGACACCACTTCTATAATGGACTTCCCGACCATATTAAGGATGAGATTTCACATATTGGGAAGCCCTCCACTCTCTTTGAACTCTGCCACCTCACCTAGACTATTGATGCATGCTATTGAGAGCACAAGTCTGAGATCAGCTGACAGACAAGGTCCAGCCAATCCTCCTCCACCTCCAATAAGACCTCTGACAAACCCATCACCTCCACATCTTCCAACTCTGGAAACAACTTCAGCGGCTCCAAGGACTCCAAGGAGTTTAAAGGCAAGGCCACCTCCACCTCCACTACTCCAAAGCCTGACATATTATTGAAGCTAGGCAAAGATGGCAAGTGGTATGATGGCTGGGAGGCTATCATAATGGGGCCTTCACTGACAAGAGAGTCGCTTGGGGGGCGACGACCCAGTATCACCTGGGGGTTTCCTACAGGTGAATGAAGTGGCATACACTAGGGTCTTCCCTATGTATGAGACGAAGGGGATGCACACTAGGGGTGTCCTACGTGCGAGTGACAAGGGTTTGACTAGAGTAGGGGCTCGTAGGTCGACAAGGACGTGGGTTCAACTAGGGTAGATACCTGTAGGCCAACAAGGGTTCCTTTATGAAGGAATAACAGAGAGCGGTCACTTAGAAGTAGACCGGAGACTTAGAGAGATCCTGACGAAAGAGAAAGGCATAGATTGCCTAGTGGGGGCGAGGTACAAGAGTGGGTATTCGAGGTAGCTCAAAGGAGGTCTAAGCTAGGAAATTGTATCGTAAAACGAAGGGTTTATATAGCCCTGGATATGTGCATGGGCCAGGTGTGGAATAATATGGAATTGGGATAAACCGTGGGATAATGCATATGGAGTCAGGAGAAGTGTGTATCCTGTGTATCGTAACAAATAGGAATGGAGAAAGAAGAGAAGCATGGACACGTGTATGGAGCATGCAAAACACGTGTTTGACTATCGTGAGACAATCAATGAAGACGTGAGACAAGTGGAATAAATCTTCGGTATAGAGTGAGGGGAAGCCAAAGGCAGAGAAAGGGAAAGAAGTCCAATGGATGGGTGAGGACATGAAGGATCCATGGTCCAGGTGCTGGTAGTACAAGGAGACTGAGTAGACAGAGCAAATGTAAGAAAGAAAAGAGAAGTTGTAACATTACCCCCTTAGTAAGGTCAAGGCTACGATAAAGACAAAACTTGGTTTCTAATAGAGGACAGGGCCCCCGACCAGGGAGCTGGTGACATTGCCATAGGCAGTGTCATCCCAGACATCTTCCTGGTCTGAGTAGTTGTGTTCATAGAGCAGGGAGGCAGAACGTCGAACATGGCAAGTGCGACGAGGACCGCAGGGGTGACATGGGGTTCCGGAAGAGCCGGAGGACCTAGAGAAAGAAGAGCCAGAAGACGTCTGGCGTGGAGGGGGAACACGATGGGGAGGAGAAGATGGGGTGTGACAATGAAGAGGACAATGGTTGAGAATATGACCGGGAGCCCAACAAAGGCATGAGGAACATTGATGGAAGGGGCAATCAATCTTGAAATGCCCGAGGTGGCCACACTCATAACAGGTTTGGTGGGCGTGGTGATGAGTAGATGGGAGAGGGAGGCGACCATCAGCACCGGTCCAGGCGGCTTCGATGCGCTCCATCATACATGTTTCTTTGGTGGAAAGCGGGGTGGTGCTGGCAGATGGGGTAGGAGCGACCGGCGGGTTGGGAACGATGAGGGGTTGTTTGACCTCAGCAGGGGCGACGGTGGGATGAGCATGCCAGGCCATTTGTTGGTATTCCTCTGCGAGGGCATGATGGAGTTCCTCAGAGATGGGTTGAGTTTGGGTGGCGAGAGTGAGGAGGTATCAGCACAGGTCCCGAAGGAATGTTAGCATGCCAAGCTGATGGAGTGTGATGAGGAGGCAACACTGGGTCTCCTTGGCATCGTGGTGGATAAAGTGTGCAACGTGGGTGCACGTGGGATCTGCAGCAGGGACATGGGCTATGATGATAATATTCAAATTAGAGAGGTACACACTGTAAAGCGCATAGAGAGGGGACGAAACGTCCAAATAATAGTCAACAGCCATGGCAAGGCCAGGATTGGTGATGAGTTCAGTGAGTTCACGAATC
>QFEM01000207.1:0-15026 GCA_003316205.1 Boletus bicolor
GCTTATATACGGAGGTAAAACGGAAGATGGAGTACTAAAGTCCGGGGGTACAAGTATTTTCAAGGGGATGAGTATTTTCTAGGGTGAGTAACAAGATGGAGGAAACTAACCAAAGGGTCAACGGGTAACTACAACAGAGTCAGGGATAATGGGGAAGTCAGGGCATAGGGTGAACAGAGTATAACAAAAGTATTGGAAATGTACTTTACAGGGTAGATGAAACGGAGGGGCAACTCTGGGGGACTGGAATTGTGATATAGACAATATAGGTCCGGAGTTGGTGCATACAGCACTGGAGGTGTTGGAGGTGTTGGAGGTGTTGGAGGTGGACTCGTGGAGATTTACGGGATATGACAGTATCCCCCTCTTAGGCTCGAACCCCTGAGAGCCTTTAGGAACAATGCGGAGTTCGAGGAAAATCAGAGTCCGAATCGGAGGTGAAGTCCTATAAGAGGAATGTGGTCCTACCAGTGCTTCTTCCATCTCAAACCACCATGTCCGAAAACGAAGACATTGCAAACTGGTCCAACGCTCGCTTGGCGGAACACGAAGACAACGACGATGACATATGTGCAGCAAAGTTTGCTGAGCGGAGGCGACGAGCAAAAGTGAAGAAGGAGGCGGAGGCGAGGCGGAAGGCGGAGGAGGAGAGGAGGAAGGCGGAGGAGGAGAAAACTTGTGAGGACGAGAGGCGCAAGACTGAGGCCAAGCATTTGAAGGAGGCTGAGGAGGCAGCCAAAAGGAGGGTGAGTGCGGAGTTCGTTGGAATAACCCGGAGGCTAATGGAGTTGTAGGCAGAGGCAGTGCAAGCACAGCAAGGCACCAGCAAAGGGAAAGGGAAGGCCATAGAGCTTCCCACATGCAAGAGGTGCGAAGACCATGGTCTCGAGTGTGAGCTTGGTCCGGGCAAGTCTATGTCATGTGTGGAGTGTTGGGAGGTAAAGGTGAAGTGCGAAAGGCCAGGTGCGGAGAAACCGGAGCGGAAGAAACAGAGGATGGAGGTGGAGATTCCGGTTCTGAGGAAAAAAGCAAAGGTGGGGCCTTTGGAGGAGGGCTTGTCGGAAATGGGGTCTGGGAGGGAGTTGGCGGAGATAGGTCGGGGGGCTGTGGAGGTACTGGGGGAGCTCCAGAATGCGATAGTGTTGGTGAGCAAGCGCCTTGATCGCCAGAATGAGCTCTTGGAGGAGCTAGTGGAGCTGAAGCAGGAGGAAGTCTACCAGACAGAGTCAGAGTCGGAGTCGGAGGAGTCAGATGGGGAGAGTGAGATAGCGAGGGAGGTGACAGAGTTGGGGGCGGAGGCCAGTGAGGTGGACAAGGAAGATATGGAGATGGAGAAAGAGGATGCAGAGGGTGCGGAGGTTGAGAAAGAGGTATAGACAATGACATGCTATATAGATAACATATAATAAAAGAAATGCACAACAACGAGAGTTTGGAGTGAGGGCAGAGTGAGGCGGAGTAGGAGGAACGGAGTGGGAGGGGAGGTCCTCATCCCCCCTTCAAGCCAAACGTCCCAGCATCTGGCAGAAGAAATGGATGGGCCAGAGCAAAACGAAATGGGCACAAAGACCGTCGACAGGTTTCCAGAGAGATCGGTACACGAAGCTGAGGCTCATGGATTCCAAAACAGGCTGGAGTACGAGAGGGTGCGGAGTTATGGAGGACAGGATGCATCAGAGGTAGGTCAGCTGGAGGAACTGGTCCAGAGGCTGCAGAGTCGACGTCAGAAGTATTGGCACTCATGCGAGAAGGAATGGGAGTATATACTGCCGCCCAAATGCTCAACGGAGCATATGGTGGACGTGCTAGTGATTCCCTGAATCCAAAAACAACGGAGCCCAATGGAGGTGCGTAGCAACGTGGGTCGGAGTGATAACATCTGTTGGGGGGGTGGTCTTCTTCAACCCACAGAGACTAGACGAATCATCGTGGAGTCGGAGCTGAAAAGTCCGGAGTGGGAGAGTCTAAGGAGGTTGGGGAAGAGTGACAGAGACAGCCATCGAGACTACATATCTGGAGGTTGGAGATATGGGGTCGGGGGTCCGGAGAAGGAAGGGATGCGTACATTAGGATTATGCGACTGGCCATGAATGCTTCATCAGCCACGGACGGAGTTGTCAGACTAGGGGTGGGGGAGCTTCGGACACTCCATAGCTTTGTAACCAGAGAGGCCACAGAAGAAACAGAGGTGGAGGTCAAAACGTCTCTGCTGTTCAACAGCGGAGAGCTTGCCATCCAGTCCTAGCACAGGGTCAGAGTCCTGAACGGAGGGAACCTCGGAGGAAATGAGGTCAGACTCAAAGTCAGAGTCAGAGGAGTGGGGGTCGGAAACGTCGGAGCTGAACTCAACAACGTCAGAGATGGGGTCAAGGGTATCGGAGGTAGGGTCAAGGACATCGGAGGTGGACGTGGAGCAAACGGAAGTGCCAGAGAGTTTGGACGAGGATGAAGGAGCTCCAGAAGAGAGCAGGAGAGTGTTGGAAAGGGTGGTCTGACGAGCAAGCTCTGCTCTGCGTTCCCAATAGCATGAGTCGATAGACTGCGCCTGGTCCCGCATGTCAGAAAGGGTAAGGGGTTTACCAACACGAGAGATCTCATTTTTGATGCGATCCGAAAGTCCGAGATAAAAGAGGTGACAGAGTGCGCCATCTCCATAGCTCCGGAGTTGTGCAGCAAGGCGGTTGAATTCAACGACGTACTTGGTAACATGCTGGTTGGTACTCATGGAGAGGTGCCAGAGTTCTTGCTCTGCATCACTGATGGGGTCATGTGGACCGATGTTTGTCCAGAGTTCCAGAACGAACTCCCTGTAGTGGTCCATCCATAATGGACGGAAACTGGAGGAGGTTGATTCAAGCAGGTCTGGCTCGAACCATTCAAGGGCCATACCCGTGAGGTAAGACTGTGCAAAGGTGACTTTGGCACGGTCAGTACAAAAAGCTCTAGGGCGGTCTTGAAAATTCAACTTGCAGTGGACCAAGAAGACCCGGAGTTTGCGAGGGTTGGTGCTGTCGAACTGGTCCGGAGATCGGACCTTTGGTCTAGGGCCAGAATTTCTTGGAGAGCATCCAGTAGCCCTGGAAAGGCTGGCGATCGCCCTGGCAAGACTAGAGAGGACATCTCGTTCATTAGAGGGGATGTCTGAATCGGATTCATCGTCAGAGTCATTGTCAGGAGTAGATGGAGGAGTGGGGGCAATGGATGCCGCTGCTCGTTGACTAGAGCATTGGCTGGAGTTGCGATGACCCGCAGGAAGTCTGGCTCCTGGAGTCAGAGCACATGAGGGTGACGATGGGATCAGAGTCGGAGTGCAACGTGCAAAGAATCCACGGAATTAACTAATGGACTCTGGTCTTCAATGATTGCTCGCAAAGATACTGAGGGTGTCGTAACAAGACAAGATGGGGGGAACGGAGGGTGCTGAGGGGGTCATGACGGGCGTTACCACTTGGTACGAGTCTAGAGGGTAAGGAAACTCAAGTGAGATGAACAGCAAGTGGGAGCTAGATAATACTGTTAAGACCGTGCTGACGATCTCCGGGCGTAACTCCGGAACTCCAGAGTTTGCAGGAATAAGGATGTTGGCTTCACCATATGTGGTGCGTCCTTGCTGTTGATCGGGTCCTTGGATTTCGGAGCGGAGGTTCAGAGGTAAACAATACAATTGACTTAAGGGTTATGAGGGGTGGAGATGATTTCAAAGGGGAATAGCCGGTGTCTAAGTTGATTATCTAGCTGAACTACAGTACTAGATACAAAGGCTTATATACGGAGGTAAAACGGAAGATGGAGTACTAAAGTCCGGGGGTACAAGTATTTTCAAGGGGATGAGTATTTTCTAGGGTAAGTAACAAGATGGAGGAAACTAACCAAAGGGTCGACGGGTAACTACAACAGAGTCAGGGATAACAGGGAAGTCAGGGCATAGGGTGAACAGAGTATAACAAAAGTATTGGAAATGTACTTTACAGGGTAGATGAAACGGAGGGGCAACTCCGGGAGACTGGAGTTGCGATATAGACAATATAGGTCCGGAGTTGGTGCATACAGCACTGGAGGTGTTGGAGGTGGACTCGTGGAGATTTACGGGATATGACAGCGAGTCAGAGGAGGGCCTGCTCATAGGATCCGTCAAAGGCCTCAGGGGCACCGAGACGGAGTTCAGTGGGATGTGAGGACATAGTGGGTGATGAAGAAGAAGGGGCGAGGACAGGTGAATGGGGAGCTCCTCTCTGGATGGGGGTGCTAGACGATGTGGAGGAGGAAGCGGTCACTGGTATGGTTAGCAAGAATGAAAGATGATGAGCAAGGGATTGGGTGTGCCAATTTGCGTCACTATCTCCAGTTAGGATCTCCTGACTAAGGTCCTCCTGGATGTTGGGTTCTTGATCATCAAAGTTTCTGGGGATGGAAGTCCGAGGGTCTTCTTCTTCAGAGGTCTCTCCTGGGGTAGGTTGGGACCGAGGGAGTCCCCAGCAAGGGTCAGTATGAGGTGGAATGGTGGAAGGCTTACACAGTGGTAGCCTTTTCGGGAGAGCTTAGACCTTTTGTTACAACGACTGGGGTGGTAGTCGTAATGGGGCCTTTGCTGACAAGGAGTCGCTTGGAGAGCGACAATGCAGTATCGCCTAGGGGATTCCAAAGGGCGATTGAAGTGGTGTGCACTAGGGTTTTTCTATGCACGGGATGAAGGAGTGCACACTAGGGTTTTCCTATGTGCGGGTGACAAGGGTTCGACCAGAGCAGATGCTTGTAGGCCGACAAAGGTTCCTTTTAGAAGGAAGAACAAAGAGAAACCACTCAGAAGTAGGTTGGAGACTTAGAGAACTCGGGACAAGGAAATTAAGGCATAAATTGCCTAGCAGAGGCAAGGTACAAGAGGGGTACAAGAGGTATCTCGAAGGAGGTCTAAGCTAGGGAATTGTAAAGTAAAATGAAGGGTTTATATAGATCCGGATATGCGCACAGGCCAGGTGTGGAATAACACAGAGTTGGATAAACCATGGGAGTATGTGTATGGAATCGGGAGAAGCGCATATCCTGTATGTCGGAACAATATGAATCAGAGAAACAAGGGAGAACCATGGACACGTGTATGGAACGAGTGAAGCACATGTCCGACTATTGTGAGACAATCAATGAAGACGAGAGACAATAGGAATGCACCTCTGGTAGGGAGCGAGAAGAAGCCGGAGGTGGAGAAAAGGAATAAGGTCCAATGGATGAGCCAGGACAAGGAAGATACGAGGTCCTGGCGCTGGTAGTACAAGTAGACTGAGTAATCGTAGCAAGTGTAGGAAAGAAAAGAGAAGTCATAACAGAAACCTCATATGGACTTCCAAATGCTCCAGGTGCATTTCTGACAGATCACCCACATAAAAAAAAAACAGAAGGACCACTTATCAATGACGATTACAACTATGGATGGGAAGCTAATCCACAAGAAACATGGGATAACCCAAACAATGACGTAGAAGGAAGATTGGATCCTAGGGACTTTATCACCCCAGACAGGACACCTCCGCCACCACCAGCATATGTACACCCACCAGAGTATAGCAGGCTTGTACCACGCTTTTGGACACCACCACCACGACAAGCTATGAATGAGTCTCAAGAAGAGATAGAAGTATTACCACCAGCAGAGGAACATGAAGGAATTCCTCTATTACGTCCAAGACCAATCAGTGGATGGATCATAAGAAACATGTCCAACGAAGGAGAGATATTTGGTCTCATGGGATTTGATGATTCCTTTGAACCAACATCACCGGATGATTATGATGAGTATTAATCTCTGGACAGCATGGTCAAGATGTATCAGATGTTATAAAGAAATCATCTATGTCTTGGAACAACAATAAAAGCATCTATGGATAACTGTCATGCAATGGCTCAACAGAAGACACCCAGAAAGTTAGGCAATGGCCACAAGAGGTTTAGTAACCTCTTGGGATGAGGATAAAAGCAACCACAGAAGTAACCAATCCACAAGATCAGGATCAGGTACTACGATTGGAAAAGGTAAAGGCTGAGACCCCGCAGCATCAATAAGGGGCATGAACTTTGATGAAGCTCGTGCTTACTTCCGAGATGTGGAAGAAGCTGAAAATCACCGATCGGGAAAAGCCTAAACCCGAGGACATCTGGGCAATCTAAGGGTTCTGAAAATAGGTTTAATTCCCTTATGGTGGATGAGATCTCCAATCAAGAATCCACACCTTCTTCTATTCTCTATTCTTTGCCATCAGAGGGTTCCGCTAGTCAGCTCAGCCAAGACGTTAAATCGGTGCTTAATTCCTCTTATACTAACGAAAAAGAAGTCCCAGATGCCATATGTGTGAGAATGCTCAAACTCGAAAAAGAAATTCTGATGGATGTTGAAGTGGCTCCATTTTCAAGAAAGAAAGATGTGACAAAGATCAAGGCACTTCTTGATAGTGGTGCTAACATCATATTTATAGATAGGACCTTTGCAGAGAAGGCTAGATTGCCCCTCTCGCAGTTACGAAATCCTATCCCTGTCTTCAATGTAGACAGAACCAAGAATTTGGCCGGTAATATCACTCACACCACTGAATTAGTCATTAACTATCAGGGACACAAAGAACATGTTTTTGCAGAAGTCATGAATCTTGGAAAAAATCAAATCATCTTGGGTTACTCATTGTCATATCCCATAATTCACCCAAGTCCAACTCTGGCATCTCCGGTGCTGTACACCCCAACTCTGGACCTATCTTGTCTATATCACAACTCCGGTCCCCCAGAGTTGCCCCTCCGTTTCATCTATCCTGTAAAGTACATTTCCAATATCTCGTACCTCCATATTACCCTATGCCCTGACTTCCCCATTATCCCTGACTCCATTGTAGTTACCTGTTGACCCTTTGATTAGTTTCTTCTGTCTCGTTACTCACCCTAGAAAATACTTGTCCCCTCAAAAATACTTGTACCCCCAAAAATACTCGGACCCTTGGACTTACTCCTCCATTCCTGTTTGTACACTGTATATAAGTACTTACTGATAGGACATGTACCTCAGTTTGAACATCGCATTAGACTCACCTCCATCTCTCTCTGATCGTCTCTGAGTCTTGATGGCTCACCTCTGACCCAACCTCTGTCGAACTAAGGTTACTTGTAACCTCTTGTTCACCCTCCAACCATCTCCATAAATACGGGACACCAGACATCGCCTTGTACATAACTCCAGAGTTCCAGAGTTTGTACTGGAGTTGATCTAGTCTTAACACTCATGGCTTAAACGCCACAACCCCGAAATAGATTGGGTCAAGGGAACAGTTAGGCTTACAAGATGTCCACACCACTGTCACGCCCTTCAAGCTAAACCCGTCTATCTTCACCTATTAGAAAAGTAAGAAGAAGATCTTCAATACCAGATCCACGCTACCATCAAGGGGCTAGAAGCCCAATACATTCTTTATGTAAAGAAACTCACAGAAAACGCCAAGCTGCCTACACGAGGCTCGGCATATGCTGCCGGCTTCAATTTGTATAGTGTAGAAGGAAAAGTCATTCCCGCACAAGAAAAAGCCTTATTTAACATGGCAATCTCCATTGCATTATCTTATGGCACTTATGGAAGAATAGTGCCATGCAGCGGTCTTGCAGCCAAAAACATGATTGATGTTGGAGCAGGGGTTATCAACGCTGATTACTGAGGACCTCTAGGAGTACTCCTATTCAACCTTTCAGACACTGACTTTGAAGTCAAAGAAGGCGATAGAATCGCACAGCTTATTATGGAAAAGATAGCAAATCCAGATATCAAAGAAGTAGAAAAACTAGATGAAACAATCCACAGCGAACATGGCTTTGGAAGCTCAGGGATTTGCACAGCAGATATACAGATAAAAGTTGAGCTGATGACCATTGACTTGGTTCCTCGACAATACCATAAATATGCAAATGTTTTCAGTAAAAAGGAGTCAAAAAGGATGCCGATACAAAAGCCTTGGGATCATGCTATTGATATGAAGGAAAGCTTCACTCCTAAGAAGGGACAACTGATTTCCCTATCACCAAAGGAACAAGAAGAGGTTTCTGCTTTCATAGACAATCAAATGAAAAAGGGCTATATCAGGCCATCCAAGTCTCCACAAACATCACCAGTGTTCTTTGTTCCAAAGAAGGATGGAAAGAAGAGGATGGTACAGGATTACTGATACCTCAACGAGCACACAATCAAAAATAATTACCCTCTCCTGCTCATTTCCCAGCTTGTTGACAAGCTGAAAGGAGCTAAGTTATTCACTAAAATGGACCTTAGATGGGGTTACAATAACATTCGGATCAAGGAAGGTGATGAATGGAAAGCCACTTTCATCTGCTACAAGGGAGCATTTGAACCCTTAGTCATGTACTTCGGGTTGTGCAACAGTCCAGGAACCTTCCAATCTATGATAAACGAATATTTTCGGACATGGATGACATATGCGTTGTATATATTGATGATCTTATGATCTTCACCAAAACCAATGACCAAGAGGCCCACAACAAGATCGTGCTAAAAGTCCTCAGATGTCTCAAAGAACATGGTCTCTTTGTCAAACCAGAAAATGCGAATTCAGTAAGACCAAGGTTGAATTCCTTGGCATGACGGTTGGCAAGGATGGAATAAAAATGGACACAAGTAAAGTAAAGGCAATTTTAGATTGGCCAGAACCCACAACAGTCAAGGGAGTCAGGAGCTTCCTAGGGTTGGCTAACTTCTATCGCTGCTTCATAAAAGATTACGTGCAATTTGCTCGTCCGCTCAATGACCTCCTAAAGAAGGATCAACCCTTTGAATGGAAGGAGTCACAGCAAAAAGCATTTGACATGCTTAAGAAAGCATTCACCACCGCTCCAATCCTCGCATTCCCGGACAATGATTGTCGGTTCCGGCTAGAAACAGATGCTTCAGATTATGCCACAGGAGCAGTATTATCTATTCTCAAGGAAGATAAGTGGCACCCCATCGCATTCCACTCCCACAGCATGTCTCCGCAGGAATGGAATTACCCTATAGCTGATAAAGAAATGCTGAGCATTATCCATGCTACAGAGATATGGAGGCACTACTTAGAAGGGGCAAAGTTCCAATTTGAAATTTGGAACGACCACGCCAAACTTCAATATTTTATGAAAGCACAAGATCTGAATTGACGCCAAGTGCGCTGGGCCATGTGGCTCTCTCGATTCAATTATCTCTTCGTTCACAAGCCCGGAGCTACTAATATAAAAGCAGATGCTCTTTCTAGAAGGGAGGATCACATGATTGGTACAGATACCGACAACAAGGGACAAGTACTTATTTCCCTGGATCAGATACGAACCGTACCAGTTGCAATCTGGGATGATGGGGATCAATTCACTAAAACCATAAAAGAAGCCACACATCTACTCAAAGAGAGTCACATGGAGAAGTTACTAAGCATGGATGCTTCTCAAGATGAGGATGGCTTAATACAAAAAGACAGGCATGTTTACGTGCCAGAATACGACACACTGCAACTAAAGATAGTCAAAGCACACCATGATTCACCTATAGCAGGCCATGCCAGTTATGACAAAACCTATGAGTTGCTAAGTTGCACTTATTGATGGAACTCTATGACCAGATATTTAAAAGAATATGTTGCTTGTTGCGACAGGTGCACATGAATGAAGGAAATGAATAAAGCGCTGAGTGGCCTCCTTCACCCATTGGACATGCCAGACACTCCATGGGCACATGTATCAGCAGATTTTACTACAAATCTGCCATTATCTAATGGTTTTGACTCAATCCTAGTGGTTGTCAACCAATTCTCAAAGGAGATAGAGCTTATTCCATGCCATAAGACTGCAATGGCACTCGATATGGCAAAGCTATATCTCCATCATGTTTGGAAGAACCATGGCCTCCCGACTTCAATTGTATCGGATTGCGGCCCACAGTTCACATCCCAGGTCATGCAGGACATTTGTCATCACCTAGGGATTACTTCTAAATTATCCACCTCCTATCATCCACAAACAGACGGACAAACAGAGCATATGAACCAAGATATTCAGCAATATCTCTGTATGTATTGTAATGAGAAACAGCACGAATGGGTAGACTGGCTCCCCATTGCTCAATTCTCATATAACTTGAAGATGTTGACATCTTCAAAGAAAACACCCTTTGAAGTTACACATTCCTATCAGCCAAGAATGGGCTTTGAACAATGTGAAACTAAGGCACCAGCTGCTGAAGATTTTTTCTGCAAAGATGCAGAAAACACTTGAAGAAACTAAAAATAACTTATTAAAAGCTCAAGCTTGTTATGAACTAAGCCAAGACCGAGGGAAAACTGAAGGGGAAAGGTGAAGGAGTAACGAGAAGAGGAAGGAAAGAGACTCGCTGAGAAATGAGGCGGCGGCTTGAAAGGCGGTGGCCCGAGGAAACCTCTTGCTTAGTCCGTACTGGGATTTGAATACCCGACGATGGGAGATAACTCCACGAAGACAAACAATGGTAGTGAGGTGAGCAGAAACTAGTGGAGTCACCCAGGGAGGTGGTTCGCAAAGCAGATCCCAAAGACGACTAGAATCGAACTAGCAATTCCAGTGTCAAGGGACCGTATATATAGAGGAATGCTAGTACATGGGAATACAAGTACAAAAGGGGATAAGGGGTGTAGGGTATGACGTAATGTGGAAAGCCGAGGAGATAAGGAATACATCATGGGAAGAAACAGATATAAAAGGATAAGGTGCAAGCAGAGATTAAAGAAAAAAGCAGAGAAGCATATCATGTGTGATGGGTGAGGTATGATGTCAGAGAGAAGGCGATAAGAGATAGGGGTCCAGACCGAGGTCTGGACTGATGATGTCAGGGTCTACGAGATAAGGAAAGAGGTGAGAAGTATCAGGTGAGATCATGTGACAGAGAAGAGCGGAAGGTCACGTGATAGGAGTCTAGGGTCACCTGATAAAAGAGTGTAAGTGATCACGTGATTGTGGGCAAAGTCACTTGATGTGAAAAGAAAGGGGAAAAGAGAGGAAGTTATAACAAAGCTCGAATGAAAGAGCAAGCAGATAAACACCGCTCGGAGTCACCACAGTACTTGCCTTTGCACCACCAAAGCATGCTGACCACTGGTCAGAAACTGATCAATACTTAACCTCTGACATTGAACACGCCACTGATCCGCTAAACTGGTGGAATAAACATAAAGCAATCTATCCTTCTCTTGCACAAATGGTGCATGACTATTTTTCATTTGATAAGCTGATGGATTATATGCAAAGCGACCTCAATTGATGTCAAGCTTTTATTCAGCTGCAGTCACGTGTTGCTGAGCCATGTCTGCTCACCACTGGGCATGCAGTCTATATGTGTGACAAAATACCACTAACTCCGAGGGGAGATTCGGAACTCCGGAGTGCAGGAGCTCCAGAGTAGTAGTGGATATCTGTTATCGCTCCAGAGTTATGGACTATCAACTCTGGAGCATCACATTTCTTCCCTGTATGACATTACCACATCACTTACTGATTTCTCTTGGTTCTCTTTCCCTGACACTTATTGAGGTACGAGTGTGCCTCCACCACACACCATATAAACCCTTTACTTCATGCCCAAACACCTCAGTTGTTTTCACCCATCTTAGGCAACAGCTGAGGTGAGTTACTATTTACTTACTTACATTTACTTCGAGACTCATGTACCGTAGCTCCAGTCTGCTCCGGTCCTACTAGGTAATTCATTAGTTGTTTTCGCCCATCTTAGGCAACAGCTGAGCTCCGGTCTGCTCCGGTCCTACTAGCACCGGACTTGCTCCACTGAACTCCGGACCTTTGGACCTCCGGAATTTGACAATGTGCCATACTTTGCCTCAGGTCTTGGAGCCAGCTCAGATTCATCAATGTTGAAGATTTGAATCAAGCCACTTCATTCCCGTATGTTCAAGGCTGTGAGGATGGGCTCAAGAGCAGTTGGATGCCATTGGTCACAGTGCTTTACACTAATCTACATAACATGTTCTTAGTTATATACTAGAAATCCGAAGATTTGCAGGTAAACCCATTATTAGTGTTCGAAACTCCAGTTGCCAGACTGCAAAAAGACTGCAACTGGACTGGACTTTATTCTCTTCACAACTGGACTGCAGTTGCAGTTGCCTTGATTTACGATTAGTCTCAGTCCAGTCTTTTTGTCTTTGAAAAAAATAAAGACTGAAAAAAACTGGTTGCAACTGGTCTTTTTACTGCACAGCCACCCCCTATGTATGCTATATTCTTCCCCTATTTTTCCTCTATTTTTCCATATTTGTTCATAATTTTTGAGTGACATCCTTCAATTTTATCAAAAATATTGCAGTTATGTTTGTATTCACATGGAAGTGCTTGTTGATACATGAAAAGGTAATCATAATATCACTATTAACATCCTAAATACATATTATTGATGTCTTATTTACCATATTGAACATGTATAACATATATATTATGGTGAATCATACTGTAATACTCTAAAATAACATGCAATTTTAAAACACTTATATCTCCATGAGTTTTCCACTGTGTTTCATTAAAAAAATATGAGTGGGTGGCCAAGAATCGGAATTATTTTCTAGAGTGGACCGGTCTTTCAAAAGACCAGAAATACAGTTTTTTTCAGTCTTAGTCAAGTTTTTTTTCCTTTTAAGGAAATTTTAGGACCAGTTGCAGTCCGGTCTTTTCCAAAAAAGGCAAAAGACTGGACCCAACTGGACTTTTAAACTCTACCCATCATGGATTACCTGCGGGTCACATTTGTTGAACCCATGTGTAAATCTGCACCCACAACATGGGTATGGATAAAAGCAAAGGTGTGGATACAGGTATGAGCCCAAATGCCAACAGATTTACCCATGACAGACACTATCAAAGAATATGTACTTTGCTGTCCATGTCTCTAGACACTGAGATCAAATTGAGGGGGGTGAGGCAATCTCCACAACCACCACTCGACTCTTCATGAGGCATCCCCAAGCTCAACAAGTAGCACAAAGTCAAGGGGGGTGAGGCAATTCCCACAACCACCACAACCACCACAAGATTTTTATTTGTTTGGAGTTCATTGACATGGTCACATGACCAGATAGCTTCAGAGCCATCAAACAGGTCTGATCTTGTGACTGCTGATGGGCCTGCAGCATTTGCAGTGAAGCTTCAGGTGGAGTTGCTGCACCAGCACTGGCATCTATGGTGGGGGCCTTGAAAGGGGATAACACACAGTGTTTTCAGCACACTAGTTTGCCTTCGATGCCTCAGGAAACAGGGATAATAGCCAAAAATGAGCTTTACATGCTATGGATAACATGTAAAACTCCAATTTGATTGCAGAACATCAAATCTGAATACCTATGAGAAAGGTGGTGAACAACCAAAACAAACCTAAGGGAAATGAGGTATGAAACACGCTGTAAAGGCTAACAAGAGGGAAGGAGAGGAGGGATTTATTTTTAGTGTTTTAAAATCTGGTTCGGTCTGGTTTTTTTGCCTTTTTTGGTGCAACCAAAACCGAGCAGGACCAGTTGCTGTCAGTTGCAACCTGGTGCACGATGAACTTGTTGTCAACTGGGCATGACTGGTCTGAACCTATCCAGACTATATCCAAAGAGTAGTCCTATGTCATATCCCGTAAATCCACGAGTCCACCTCCAACACCTCCAACACCTCCAGTGCTGTATGCACCAACTCCAGACCCATATTGTCTATATCGCAACTCCGGTCTTCTGGAGTTGCCCCTCCGTTTCATCTATCCTGTAAAGTACATTTCCAATACTTTCGTTATACTCTGTTCATCCTATGCTCTGACTTCCCTGTTATCCCTGACTCTGTTGTAGTTACCTGTTGATCCTTCGGTTAGTTTCCTCCATCTTGTTACTCACCCTAGAAAATACTTGTCCCCTCAAAAATACTTGTACCCCCAGATTTTAGTACTCCGTCTCCCATTTTACCTCCGTATATAAATCTTTGTATCTAGTACTGTAGTTCAGCTAGATAATCAACTTAGACACTGGCTATTCCCTTTTCAAATCATCTCCACCCCTTGTAGCCTTAGTCAATCATATTGTTTACCTCTGAACCTCCGCTCTGAAATCCAAGGATCCAATCAACAGCAAGGGTGCACCACATATGGTGAAGCCAACGTCCTATTCCTGCAAACTCCGGAGTTCCGGAGTTATGCCCAAAGATTGTTGCACAGTCTTAACATCCTACCATTATTAGTAACAAGTACGTAATACACAGTGTGTGATGGCATGCATCTACAACGTCTTTCGCATACATAGTTTGTATAGATACTATAAAAACATGTAAATTTTTAGCCCACTTCAAGTTTGAACCTCTTTTTCTCATGGCAGATAGTACCGTTTGTTATAATATGAACATTTTCAAACATTTTCGGACTTCAACTTTTCATCTTTTCAGTCATGTGATCAGTGCACGTGACCGTGGGAATCAGCACATGACTAGGTCTAGAACCTATGACGTCATACCTCATGGTACCTGTGCCCTTTTTATTTCCACTCTTCTCACACTGCCCCTTTAATCTCCGTCACTTCTTTTCCTGTGCCTGGCTTCTCCCATTAGTCTATTTATGGTAGTTCCTCTCATGCACAGCATGGTCTGTGCGTGTGCCTGTAACATATATAAGCTAGATACTTTGCGACTGGAATCCCCAGTCTAATCCACTTCGTTGTTTGCTTCACTGGTCATTGCCTGGAAAACTTGTTCTTCCTTGTAGGCCTGCATCAACTGGATCCAGACTTCTCCTCCATCCTCCTTTCTTTGTTTGCCAGGACCCATGTAGCCTGCGAGTAGTCGAGCCTTGTGGTGTTCTTTGTCGTTCACGATAGAGTCATAACAACGTTCAAAAGTCCCAATGTGAACAATGACCAACTGAGAAAGTCCTGTCAACTTGCAGGGCTTCTCATTCACCACTGAGATGGGTGGTGGTAAGGTCACAGAAACAGACACACTCCGAGTCTGCAATGTCAACTGAT